>NW_006500104.1:3657202-3716014 GCF_000471905.2 Amborella trichopoda
AGAGAGGAGAGGAGAGAGAGAGAGGATAATGTAAATGCACTCACGCTTTACAACATTGGGTACTTTTGGGACAACCTGCTGGTTGGGTGTCAATGGAGAAGAGGAAGAAGACTGTTGGCTCTTTTTGTTATCCCCGCAAAAGTTCTGGATTTTTTCATTGACGAAAAAGAAGAGAAAGAAGGAATAACAATAATAAAAAAAAAACCCAATAATCAGTTACAACTATGAGTAGAACTAACACATAATTGCATTCATTATAAACATGGACATTCATTATTGGCATAGAAAGTTTCGGTATAAGTGATAATGTATCGATGAACTATAACCATGACAACAGTAATTTAGAGACAGATGCTACATTAAATTCCGCAATTACACCTTTTAGTTGAATGTGAATACCAATAAAAACGGATTACTCTAATAATATGAATGTCATTAGTTTTATATTGACATTAATATTAATCTGAATTTATTCTAGCGATTGACTTCTTAATCGTGGTCACCAACAATGTAATGACCTTCATGGTCGATATCATCTGTCACAATAAAACATCATAATGGTCATGTAGTTTTGATTATTAATCATCAGAACTTTATCCTAACTATTTGGGTCTGCTAGTTTTGGTCATAAATACATTAAAAATAAAGAAGAGTAAATAAATGAGCATAATAAGAACAGGGTTTTCTATTGTCCATGTTCTTTCAAGTTCAACACAAGGAAAAGGGAAGAACTCTAGCAAAAAATGCTATTGGGGTTATAATATAGCAAAAGAAAAATGTGGCCAAGAAGTTTGAAAGATGGAACCAAAACATATACCAAAAGGAAAATTGCACCAGGAATTGAAGACAATTATGATTCTATCAACAAGGAAATAAACACAAACCACGCAGTTAAAGGGAGTGTTACTTCTAGTGTATAATATTAATATTTTGCTACTAACTAATAGGAATATTTTTGCAATAATGAATTTGGTTTTAAACTAAGATAGTTTCACCTGAGTGCTTAAGAGTTCAAGTGACTGATTTTGCAGAAGGGGTCTGGCGCTGAGGAATGAGAGATGGCTGCAATGCCCACACTTCACTGTCACTGTGTCCATTAACCTTCTGCATGGAACACCAACCTGCAAGAAGAAATAAGATTAGTGTTGGATAAAACCAGGAAGCCAGATGATAGATGAAATAATGTTTCATAGGTGAAATAATAGAATCATCTCCCTCTCTCTCTCTCGCTCTCTCTTACAAAATAATAAGCTCTCTCTATTGTAAATGTGTGATTACCAGTTCAACAGTCTCTCTCTCTCTCTCTCATATCCAAATCAATAGGTTCTTTTGCCAAATCATATGACCAGTTCCCTAACATATCTCTCTCATATCCAAATCAATAGGTTCTTTTGCCAAATCATATGACCAGTATCTCTCTCTCTCTCTCTCTCTCTGATTTCTAAATGAAGAGGTTCTCTTTTCCAAATCATATGACCAGTATCCCTATCATTTTCAAACAAAATAATCTCTATCTCTACCTCTTTCTCTCTCTAGAGGGTTAAGGAATTTACAGCGAGAAGGGTGTCGCAGAAGTTGCAGCGAACGTAGCAAAGATGGTCGGTGGATCCCGGAAGAAAATCCATGCTTTTTTCCTACCTCAAAACAAAGAGACCACCTCCCCCGCTTCTTTATACTAACATGCTCCATAAAATATGGCCCCTCAAATTTCCTTCTTGGCCCCTCACATCTTCCATATTATCGAAAATGCCCTGCAGCTCCTGAATGACGAATATGCCCCACTCCCTCTAGTCTCACTAATCTCACCCTTTGGTCCTTAACTCCTTAGTCCTTACCTACTAGGATATTAGGGCGGGCAATTAGACGGGCTTGGGCTTGGCCCATTCCTGATCCTTATGGGGCTTGCCCAAGCCCGCTTTTGTTAGCCTGGGCCAAGAAGGCATGTCCCTAGCTGAGCCGGGCTGGTCCTAATGCACCTAGCAAAAAATGCGAAAAAAATGAAGAAAAAAATTGTCCGGCTGCCAGCCCTAGAGAATAGTCAATTTCCTTATTCAAAGTACTGTTGTCATTTGGAAATCACCCATTTGTTCTTCTTTGTAGGAGAGGCTGGTGCCCTATATTTTCATATGACTAAAATACCCTTAATCATACCACCCCCTTTTGTTCCCCTTTGTGGCAACCACATGCTCTTTCGATAGGACCTGTGGTACAAATGAGTATTATTACATTTGCTTCACTTCGGCCAAAGATGTTGAAGGTTTTGGATTTTCAGCTTAATACAAACCCCATCATGTTATCATCGAGAACATCATATGCTTATTTCAGAAAATGTTTACCTTTTCATGAATTTTATTTTCCCAATCATGAGAACTGCACAACGGTTGCCTTTTGCAAATAAAAAGTCACAGTTATTTGGTTGTCAAATTGGGAAGTTGTGGATGTGCTTAAGAAAATTTCTTCAGATTTTGTGTAGCAAAATGACATGTTTTACATTCAGGAGCTTCAGGTATTTGTGATAAAAAAGTGACACCTCAGTGAATATTATCCCTTCCCTTTCAATAGAAGAGTATAAAACAATAAGTGATTATTTACCTTTAGTACAATAAAGTCAATATCACCCTCATTCGTGAGCTAAGATATGGACAAGTAAGGGGGGTGTAAGGAAGCTCCATAAAATGCTTTTTAAAAAAGGGTGAGGTTTGTATAAGGTGTCAACCTTATACTATTGAAGTAAGGTGGACCTCAAAACTATGTTGGAAATACAGTTTCGGTGCCATATTATTGCCTTGTGATGATATGAAAATATATTATTTCCCTCAATAATGAAATTTATATTTTAAGAAATGGTGATGATCAAGCTGATCTGTAAACACTTGAAAATCTTGAAAATAGATGGTCCAAATAATGTGTCAGAAAATAAATTATTTTTAGGAGTAGAAATCCCCTTGTTTCATGTTTATAAATCTCGAAGTAGAGATGATCAATTTGAAGGTTTTCCAGCAATGGAACAACCTTTTCTAGTGGGTTTTTAGATGCACCTTTCTCTTCACAGTATACATTATATAAACTTTTTTCTTTAAAAAAAACTCACTATAGCATCTAATTACATATCTTAACATCTTGGTGTGCTTGCAACCTTCATTCTTGACAGGTAAATGCCTTCTTGTATACAACTACTATTTAGAGCCAACATATGCATATGAACTAACTATTTGATTCCCACTCATATGTTAGAGAGAGAGAGAAGAGAGAGATTCTTTCTTCCATTCCAATTTAAAGCTTTCCAACCAAAATTCCCATCTCTGGCAATTTTTTGCCAAGACCATGTACTATGATATATCATGTTGCATATTTTGTAGTAGGTAAATAGCATCTTAGCTGTCTGTTCCAAAATGGAGAGATTAAATGCCACATACCATACCTACAATTTGACTCATGGCATCATCATAATGTGCAATGTCTTGTTTTGGACAAGGAAGTTTCTTTGAGATGTATGTACCATGTAAAGATTTCCATGAAAATAATGAAAAACGTTTATATAAGGGGTGCAACATTATTTGTAAAAATAAGGTTCCATTAATTTATAATATTCATTTTATTTGGACTATGTGGATTGGACACTATTAGACAGTGTAAAAATAAGGTTGCATTAATTTATACTATTTATTTTATTTGGATTATGTAGATTGCACACTATTAGCCACACCATGTATTGCATTAAAAGATGTGTTAAATTTGTACCGTCCAAACAAAATTGACCATGTAGGGCATCACAACTTTATTTCTACAAATAAAGTTGCAACCTTATACAAACCGCACCTAAAAAGAATAGGCACAACACAATGATTAAAAGATCACTAAGCAGACTCATTCCTCACCCAAGTCCCGCTGATTAAATTTACAGCTCCGACCATCATTGGTTGATAAACAATGGAATAACTCATATCCCATTAGTGTCTTTTTTTTTTTTTAATTTACATTTTTATTAAAATTCCCCTACCTGAGTCAAAAAAGGCAGCCAGAATCAAGAGCCTAGTTTGTCCCAACTGTGTCTAAGTCTACCATTTAAATCGATAATTTTTATTTGTTTAAGAACTCTTAAATTTGAGACTAAAGGATGTATTTTCTATAAGGATTAAGCTTTATTAAAACAACGTAAAGCCTCACCTCAAATATTTGTCCGAAAAGCAGTTTGGGCATTAGAAATCTCCATGATGACTCTAAAATCAATTTCTAACTATGGTTATGAAATTTGAAGCTAAAAAGTTGTATGGATATTGTAAATTTGGGAGCCTTTGTTTTTACAGTGAAATAGACAATATAGACTAGTTTTAGAGCTTGAATTTTATTTTTGGGGCATAATGTGGAAGCCCATATGATCGATTTGAAAGTTTTCAAATGCCAATCCTTCCCGTTTCAGTGGGTTTCAAGGTGAGACTTCACATTATTTTTATAGCACTACAGCCCTATCAAAACATTTCCTGAGACAAAATTGACAATTGAGTCTAAAATGACATCAAGTTGTGCCACAAAAGATAGAACCAGTCCGGCCACTTTCTAGCAAATCAACATTCTGATTAATATATATGGTTGCGGTTTATATTGCAACCTTAAACAATCCAATTAAGGTGCACCTTAAAGTTTTAATACAACATGTGTAATTTTGTGGTTAAAAACACTTAGTATTATCTTAAAATCAATTTTCATACCTAAATAGAAAATTTTAAATTTAAAAAATGGTTAAAATCAAGTAGACTTATAAATATATGAAAATCTTGAAAATGGAAGGTCCAAATAATGTATTGTAGGATGCACTATTTTCGGGACTCAAAAACTTTTTTTTTTTCATATTCATACATCTCGATGTCGAGATTATCGATTAGAGTTTCTTCAACATTAAAACAACATTTCTGATCGATTTTTTATGTGCATATGTGATTCTACCTTTTAAGGTTGCAACCTTATATAAACTTTCCCAATATATATATATATATATATATATATGATCCTATAGGACCCTGCCCCACTTATGTGTGTAGGACCCTAAAGGATCACCATTAAATTTGACTAGGATCTATAGAAAAGTCAAGTCCTACACCCATGTGATAACTTTTCTAGAGATCCATGCCAAATTTAATGGTGATCCTTTGAGGTCCTACACACATGGGTAGGGGAGGGTCCTATATATATATATGAAAATTTTTTCCCAATACCTATTAGCGAAAATAAACAGTGATTTTGCCTACGCTCATAACCATTCAAAGTTCATCGTATAGTTACGATTGTTTGGTAGTGTTTCATTTTTCATTTTTTTTTCTACAAATCAGAATGACCTGAAATTTGGAGCTTGTGTATATCTTAGTGAGACGCACCTAATAATGTAAAATATTTTTTTGATATTTTTTATAGATTCTCCTATTTTTGATGAACACACACTCTAAATTTCAGGATGTTTCGATTTGTAGAAAAAAAAATGAAAAATAAAATACTATCCGACAATCATGACCTTGCGATGAACTTTGGACAATAATGAAGGTAAGCGAAATCATTGTTCATTTTCGCCTAAAAGTTTTTTATAGTATTTTCTTCCATTATGTATATATATATATTTTGAGCGAATGTAACATTCATTCATGTTAACTAGATATTCATATGTTGAACAATTTTGTTTCATTCCGTTAGAGAAGGATTGCCCATCACTAGGCAACAAAGAGAAATAACCAAATGTTTAATATTAGGAAACCCAAGCGTACTATATCCAACAACAAAGGGCAGTAATGTCATTGGACACTAGCAATTATGCACTTTCATTTGAACGTTTAGAGAGAGAGAGAGAATCAGAGAAAGGTGAGGCAGATTGAAAAGGACAGGGGTAGATTGGAACTCGAAAGAAATGTAGAGAGAGAGAAGAAAAGGACACTGAAACTCAAAAAGATAGAGAGAGAGAGAGGGACGTTTGCTGCATCACAAGTCGCAGTCAGTAGTAAATAAGGAGCAATTGATGTGACGATGCGGACAGTTTCCTAAAGGAGAAAGGATCGTCCCTTGCATCCTTCCAGCTTCGTATACCGCATTTCCCGAGGCCCATTGGCTCGTCTTCTTTCTCTCTCTCTTCATTTCCTCCCTTTCTCTCTCTATTTCCTCATTCACTGTCTTTGTAGGGTGCCGATCTACTGGGCCCGGTTGGCCAAGTGAGAAGAGGTCCCGACCTTGTTACGGCCCATCAAAACGCGAATGAAGAAAATCAAAAGAAAAAACAAAAAAAAATGGTTGGGTTAAATTAAAAGCCTAGTCGATTGCCACCCTATATCTCAGAGTTTTGTCTTTTTGTTGAGCGAATATGTACAAAATACTCTGTTTACTGATGGAAATTATAAAAAAAGATCGGTTAACTTTTTTTTTTTAAATTGTTTTTTCAAAATTATCCTTTGATCAATTTAATTTTTTATTTTATTTTTAGTTTTTCATTAAAAAAAAAAAACAAAATTTAAGTTGACCAAAAAACAATTTAAAAAAAATAAAAATAAAAAAATGGTTGACGGATCTTCTTTACAATTTTTACCAATTAAGTAGTACATTAGGTAATTTACCTAAAGTTTTAGTATCAGTATATAAATCATTCATTGTCTCATAAATATCTTTGAAGATGGGGAGAGAGAAAGCCTAGATCAGGGTTGTGGAGAGAGATAGTTGAGATGATCTTTAATGGTGGTAGAGAGAGAAAGTGGAGAGTTCGAGAATTTCGGGAGAGAAGTAATCCTCGTATTTGGGAACAGTACTTTTTTTTCTTTGTTTAATCTTGAGTTGAGATTATTAACGAAATGGGGCGTCATGATTACATGAGAGGAAACCAAGTCTTTATCAGAAAGAGGAAGGTTGAATAGACAACGGCCCAAAAGTATGGTTTGGTACTTTGGTTGGCTCCTGAGGTTGAGGTTGAGGTTGAGGTTGCAGGCAAGCATTACGTGGTTGCTTGCTCTGTGCTTTTGGATGGGTAAGTATTGCTATCTAACAGAGATGGCAATGGATCGAGTATGTGTCGGATTCGGCTAGACATAGACCCATACTCGAATAGTATTTGAATTCAGATTCAGATTTGAGTAGTATTTGAGTTCAAATTTACATCCAAACCTAATTTGTTGGGTCCAAAAGTTGAATCCATATCTATATTTGTCGGGTCTCGAACCTATCTTGTTGAGTATCAGGTCGGGTCCATTGCCAACCCCACATGAATTTTTTTTTTTTTTTTTGGCCTTTTTTTGCATTTTTTTTTGGCCTATTTTTTACCATCATATGCCAATATTTTTGGCTACAATGTCACAATTTGATGCATATCAAAATTTGGATGTTATAAATTTTAAATTTTATTTTTGTTAATTTTATTTTTAAAGATGTGGGTGGACTTTTATTTATTTATTAGAGGATTTAATTTTTAGAAATAGGATTTAATAGGGTTTGTAGGTCAATTTGATAAAGTTTATTTATTTTAGGCAAGTGCATTTTTTTGTGTTTTTTTTTTTTAGAAGTACAAGTCTTTTTCTAGATCCGTTCTTATGCATAAGTTTTTTAAGAAATATAGGTGGCTACCGATTTTAGGTTTAAAAATGGTTATCTCTTGTATTAATTGGGAGTACAAGTGTTTATCTTAAGTTTTTAAGAAATATATTTTGTTTCTTAGTTTAAAAGGGGTGTTATCTTTTTGGGATGGGTTGAAAGTAGAAACTAGTCACCTAGGTTTGAAAGTTGAAATAGGGAATCCTAATTATCTTTTAGAAAATTGGATGGAAGAATATAAAAAGAATCTAGAGATAGATTTTTTTTTCTGGTTAGTTATCATATTTTGTTTTTAAAGGTTATCTTTTTATAGTCGAGATAATAATTTGAATGTATAAAAGAGGGATACACGCAACATTTAAAGAAGATGGAATTTTATGGAATAAAGAAAGTGTTTCTTGTAGAGAGAGATGGCCTTTTGGGGTATTCTTCTCTTGTGTTTACGGGCCTGCGCTGGAATATTTATATCCACCCGTTTTTATTGTTTCTTCTTGTGATTTTCTTCTGGATTTTTATTTCTCTATCTTAGAAGTGGTTATTTTTGTCAATGGTATTTGCTGGTAAGTTTATACTACATCACAATTACATGCCATTAGATAATTATGATTTTGTCGTTTAATAGCCAAAGATGACTATGCGTTTTTATTGTATATGATTCTTAATAGGGCTTGAAGTATTTTATCACAAACTATTTATGGGTACGAGTCGGATCCAATCAAACCCAGACCTGAATAGTGTTCGGGTCTAGGTTTGGACCCGAACTTGACCTGCCGGAACTCTTCCTCTCTCTCTCTCACTTTTTCTCACCTCCTGTGTGCTTTTGGATTTGTGGGTACTGCTTCGTACTCCCTCTACACAAGTTGTAATCTCGTATTTCTTGCTCTCCTCTTTCGCGAGATTTTACTTTTCTCTCTATACAAACAACACGCTTTTTTTATTCACAACTATTTTATTTTGCATTGAGCCCCTAAGATAAGGCTTTAGGGCATTTAGCTATGTAGTCAAATACAAAAAAATTAAATTTAAACCTGGTTTAACCGTTTCGGCTTCAAGAAGGCTTCAAGAACTCTTCCCAAGGTCGAACCAGCCTTAAAAAGGGGCTCAAGCAAGAGAAATCTCTCTCTTTCATCCCTCTCATGGATGAGTTATACATATCTTGGTACTTATTTGCCTTCTGACCACTCACTCTTTCCTCTCTATGTAGGTGTGTTAATGGCTTTTTGCCTCGATATTGCTCTTATCTCATTTCATGATCTTTAATAGGATTCTCTCTGTCTGCAGGCTTTCTTATAGCATTTAAATCGTAAGGTCTTATCTCTCCTTTTCATGGTGATTGTTATCTTCGTATTTATTTCCATTTCTTTATAGAAAAAGTGTTTTAAATATTTATTGCACTCTCGAAGTGTATTTCTATTATGTACATAGTTTTGTTTCAGTTTTGTATCAACCTATACAGCAATTCTGTCTCTAAATCTCTCTCTCGCGATCGAGAGAGACAGATGGGGATGAATGAATTGATTGGGTTGGATGATGAGGTAATACGGCACAGATTGTGAGCGCTGCGAATGGTACCTCTTTGTCCATGAGATGAAACCATAAGAAGGTATAAGACCATGAGAGATGCTGCAATGAGAGCTTTGACAGGATGCAGAATATCATGAGAAATTGCTGACATAATATAGGCACATGTAGAGAGAGAGAGTTTCTTGTTTGCGGAATATACAAACATAGAGAAAGGAAAAGACATTTGTGATCAGGGAGGAATGGAGAGAATCAGAGGAACCTAGAAATCTAGTGAGAGAGTGACAAGAGGGAAAGCTTGATTTAGACGTCAAGGACTGGGGGAGAGAGACCTTGGTTTGGAGAGAGACCTTGGTCGAAAGAGCTAAAAAGAAAGGAATGTAGTTGAGAGTAACGTTCGACAACTCTACTCGGCTTGAGTTTTACTCAAACCGAGCACGTGTTGCCTCGGTTCTACGGAGTGATATTAAAAATATTAAAAAATATAAAAAATGGGGAACTTTTTTTTAATAGATATATATAATTTTCTTTCAATTGGGTAGGGATTGGAAAATTTTTTGGCTAATGATTATTGAATACTTATTTTTATATTTTTCCTTCTTTTTTGATTATTTTTATAAAATTTTACGTATCAACGTCAAATACAAAATAAGATCTCGTTGGTCTCAAATTACCGATTAAGGGTGGTATCCCCCACCTCAAGCGGCATTTTTTTTTTCTCCTAAGTTGTTCCATATCCTGCAATGTCAATACCGGACAGATTTATTTTTCTAAATTAATTCCAATACCGTCCGGCATTCTCATCGCCGGACAACCGCTCTCAATAGTTAACAAAAAAAAAAAAAAAAAAAAAAAAAAAAAAAAAAAAAACTCCTCCACTCCTCTTTATCATCGTCTCCACTCCTCTCGCTATCTCTGTATACACATCACCCCTCCCTATATAGCTCTTTCTCTCTCTGTTCTTTCTATTTTGTAAGAATAAAAGACAAGCAGTAGTTGCAATGACATGGCTGAGAGCTCCGCCCGTTCAACAGAGAAACTGGCCTGGATTGTAATCGACAGTGATGATATCTCCAAAGGCCCCCACTAAAAGATGGACTCTCTGGGTTACAGCGAATGGGAAGCAGGCTTGGGCTGCGTTGAGGCGGAGCCCCGCAAGCTACCTTCGTCCCAGTACAAGGGCGTGGTGCCGCAGCCCAATGCCCATAAACCGAGCTTTATTTCCTACCTCACCGCCTTTATCCCCTCATTAGAGAGTAGAGCTTGGGGTAGTTTACAGCCCAATGAAGGGCTTACAGAAGGATATACCTTTTTGCGCCTAACTTTAACAATGGTTTTGATGATCTTCCTCTTCGTGGTTTTGGTGGTAGTTTCGGTGTTGGCTCCAGAGGCCTCGGAAGTTGTTTAAGGGGTTCTGATAGTGGTTGCAGACACTTTGGACGTGGTCTTAGAGGCTATTGGGGTGTTTTCAATGGTGGATTTAACAGCAGTTTCAGGGGACTTGGAAACGGTTTCAGAGGATTCATGGGATGATTTGATGGTGGTTTCAGAGTCCGCTTTATTAGTGGTTTCGGATGATTTCGCTGCGGTTCCAGGTTTGTCCTCAACGGCGGTTTCAGAACCTTCGATAACGGTTTTAGAGGCACTGTCGATATCTGTTTCACAGGAATTCTTGGTGGTCTCAGAAGCTTTGGAGGCGGTTTTAAGGGCGGTTTTGGGGTCGGTTTTCTTTGCAGAGGTTTTAGGTGTGGATTTCCCAGAGGCTTTTGAGGAGTCAGGAGAAGCTTGTAGGAGGCATTTTACAGAGAGACCGAAAAACTAAATTCCCAAGTCCTCAAATCCTATAGTGGAACCCCAATCATGAAACCCTAATTCTGGATAAAGGGAATCTAAAAATCTCAAGGGAAAGGGTGTAATTTGGGACAAGCATGTTCCCATTTTGTTACTTACACCGATATTATCCGTACTTAAATTCTCTTATTTTTCCCATACTTATTTTTATATTTTCCTTTTTTTTATGATTATTTCTAAAATACTTCCTATCACAAATTGATTTGTTCAAATACCAATTTTTTGCTATTTTTTATCCATATTTAGATTTTTTGTTTAATTTTATTGTAAATATATATTTCACCTTTTATTAAATAATTTTTTCTACTAAAGTATTCGACCCTAAATGGGTCGAGTTATTCGGACTCAGTATTCGGCTCGAGCATGGGCTTGAGTATTCAGCCTGAGCAGTGGTTTCAAACACTAGATGAGGGAGAAAGAGCTGCCATACCCATAATTAGCAAGTCTCCGTTTAAAACAATATTTTTTCAAAAAATCTCCGACTTTTTTTTAAATCCGTTTAGAACTCCGAGTTTTTCAAAAGACCTTCAAAAAATCGTGGTTTTTTTATAGGACCGATGTAAAACCGTATTTTATCTTTTTTAAAAAAAACTTCTTCCCTATAACTTTATTTTTCATTAATTTAATATTATTGACTTTTTATTTAAAGATAAGCAAATTAATAGTAGGAGCAAATTAAGAATCTTGATTTAAAGTAAAATCCCATAGAATGTTTCACCAATAATTTCCCTTAAAAAAAGTTTATAAAAAATTACAAAGAATATGTTCCCCAAAAAATAAGATATCAGGGCAATCATATATCTCAAAATAATAGGCAGAGTTAGAAGACTAACCCAATGAAAAATCCTTTCTTTTTTTTTTTCTCTTTAAACCCAATGGATACTTATAATGAGCATTTTTTTATGAGATTCGAAATTGCTGAAATATTTTTTATTGTAAAGATTTAAGCAGCTAGGAATTCAGTGTGAGATTCGAATTTGATTAAACCTTTTGTTGCTTTCTTTATATCGAGAGAAGTTTGATTAAGTTTATTTTTTTTAGTTTTTATGTATTGATGTATACAACTTAGCATTTTGGATGGATGATTATTTTACGTACTTGGGTATGTAGTATGTTTTAGCAAAGTGCAATCCTATTCTGAAGGTCTTTTTTGTTTTTTTTTTTTTCTTAAACAATAATATATATCTTAGTTTACCGTTCTTGTTATATACTAGTGTAGTTCTTGTGTTACGTATTATTTATATTTAATTTTGTGCTCCAAATAAATTTGTAATATGTTTGGTGTTGTGACAACAAAATAAGCATTGTTGTTGGATTTATTGAAAGTTTTGACAATAAATTGTCAATTATCACTCTAACGACACTAGGTAAGGTCGAAAAATTATTATTCAATAGATTTAAGGTATCTATACAATAACTACAAATCATAATCATATGTTATGTTATCTTTATATATCCAATTTTTTCACTCCACTTTTTTAGACAAATCCAAATTATTCACGACTTTCTAACTTATCTTATTTTTTGGCGATCCGTATTTTTGACTCGATTTCTTTCACTGACTTTTTTAAACAAAATCGATTCATTACCGATGTTTTGACTTGACAAATTTTGTTATTTTCCGACTTGCTAACTATGGTCATACCAAGTGGGAATCCAATTCTCGAACTAGTGGATGTAGGAGCATCGTACAATTTTGTTTGACAAAATAAGTGCATAAAAACACAATCCGGATTTGTGCTTTGTGATCCTTCTTTAGTTTCAAAATGATAATTAAAAAGAACATAAAAAGGAAACTCGGTTTGCAAGTATGAGAGAAAAAGACGAACTAGGTCTCCCTGCTCTCAATCGATTCAGAACACCGCACCCCACCCACTATTTAGAAAAGGAAATAGTTTACAAAGTCTCTTGGGAGAAAATTGTTGATTTGGTCCTGCACGACCAACGCCTTGTTGAGGGGTATGGTTGGACCCCGAAACTCTCCAGCATCTTATAAACAGCACGATCAATGTTAAAAAAGTGATTAGGAATTTAAAAAGTGCCTCAAACCAAATTATACTGCAAGAGTGAAAAATCGATTTTGATAAACATAGAAAATGAGGCATTTCGAGCTCAATTACTGTTCTTTTTCTATTTCTTTTTTGGAATTTGATTTTAAGATGCATATATGATCATGTAGGAACCTCATCTTGGGAAACCAAAAAACATAAGGGATCCGAAACCCTGTCAAATGCTGTATTATTTATAAACCTAAGATCGAAGGTGGGTTGGGTATCAAAATTATTCAAGACATTAACACCACTCTACTAGCTTAACTTGGACAGGAATTGAAAATTAAACACACCATGTGGTAAGATTTGATGAGGAAACAATATCTTTGGAGGCCTCATATAGAGGTCCTTAATGTCACCAAAAAAGACTATTTGTCCTAGAAAGGAAGTCACGAAATCCTTCCACTTATAATGAGACATAGTCTTCAGAACCAGACTGATGAAAGGTTCACTTAGGTTCCAAATAATAATGGAGATTTCACATCCCTATTAGATTTAGAGAAGATGTAGAGTCTAGAGAGAGAAACTATCTTGATCAATTCTCATTAACTATGAATGAAACCCTAAAAGGATTTAATATACAAATACATATTTAATGTAGACCAGATTATCCCTATACAGATATATAATGACAATAAATGACAACTGAAACTATATATATTATTTTTGTATATATATTAGAGTAATGGTCCTATGAGACCCTCCCACACCCATGTGTATAGGACCCCAAAGGATCACCATCAAATTTGGCACAGATCTCTAGAAAAGTTATCACATGGGTGTGGGACTTGACTTTCTTAGAGATATGTGCCAAATTTAATGGTGATCTTTTAGGGTCATACACACATGGGTTTGGTAGGAACTCATAGGATTGTTACTCTATATATTATTATCCCCCTTCAAGCTGATGCAGACATGAGGAAAGCATTAGCTTGTCCACTAGAAAATCATGATGGCTCTGAATAATAGATTTGGTGAAAATATCAATCGTTTACGCAGTAGAAGAAATATAAGGAAGAGATAATGTACCATCAAGATAGCCATCGTGAACATAATGACAATCTAAGTTAATATGCTTTGTGCGTTTATGAAAAATTGGATTACATGCAATCTTAATTGCACTCTGGTTATCTGCATATAAAGGTGTAGGATTTGAAATAGAGATACCAAACTCATTGAAAAGAGCATGAATCCAAACAATCTCACTATCAACAGATGACGTAGCACGATACTCATCTTTTGAGCTTGACTTGGAAACAATATCCTGTTTCTTAGTCTTCCATGATATTAATGATGACCCAAGAAACACACAATATCCTATAGTAGAACGACAAGTATTTGGATCACCTGCCCAATCTGCATCAGCATATGCACTGAGATCTAAAGAAGATGTGGAGTCAAAGAATAATCCACGAATGGAAGTACCTCGAATATAACATAAAATTCGATGAAATGCTGATAGATGTGGTCGTCGAGAATCTGAAACAAAGTGGCTCACACCATGGACAACATATGTAATATCTGGGCGAGTCATAGTAAGATAGATGAGGGAGCCAACGAGTTTGCGATAAAACGTAGGCTCAAGACGAGGATATCCAACATTTGAGAAAATTTAAAATTGAGTTCCATGGGTATATCAATAACCTTCACATCATTCAAATGGGCACTGGAAACAAGATCAAGAGCGTACTTTTATTGATGGATGTAAATACCACGTTTATAGCGAGAGATCTCAAGGCCAAGAAAATAAGATACTTCCCCAAGATCCTTCATTTGAACTTCTTCTTGCAATCATAGCTTCACATCCTTGATGGAAATGAAATCATTGCCAAAGATAAGAATATCATCAACATATAATATAATAATACAAATTTCATGCTATGTGGTACGAATAAACATGGAGTGATCATGTTCACTTTGAGTGAAGCCAGTTGCAATAATGACAACCCAAAAATGCTCAAACCATGCACGGGGAGCTTGTTTGAGACCGTAAATTGCTTTACGAAGACGACAAACCAATGACTTATATTGAGAAACAAACCCAGGTGGTTGACACATATAAACTTCTTCTTGAACTTTGCCATTAAGGAATGCAGTTTTGACATCCACCTGTCGTATGAGCCACTCATAAATAGAAGCGAGTGCAATAAAAGTACGAATAGTTTTCATCTTAGCAACTGGAGCAAAAGTTTCTTCATAATCGATGCCAAGCTTCTGGGCATAACCTTGAGCAACTAATTGGGCTTTCTGCCAATCAAGAGTGCCATCAGTTCGTAACTTGACTTTATAAACCCATTTGCTACCAATGACATGCTTTTCTGGGGGCAATGGGACCAAATCCCTAGTGTGATTGGCCTTCAAAGCTGCAATTTCCTCATTCATAGCTATACGCCATCATTGGAAGTAAGATGCCTGCGAATAAGAAGATGGCTTATCAAACAATGGATTAGTGATGGTTGCAGGAGAACAAGTATGTGATGGGCTAACCATTGGTAAGTTAAGACGATAAGGTAGAATGTGCTTTCAAAGTGACCATCGAAGGAGAACAGGACTAGTAGAAGGATCAACAACTGGAGGTGATACATGATCAGCACTTGACAAGGGAGGCTAATCAGGGTTAGTTACTGAATGTGGTAATCCTTGATTTGCGTGATAATGAAGACGAGGAATATCGAAACAAGGAAAAAAAAAAAACTTAGGTCCATGTGTAGTTGAATTATGGTGTGGGCAGTGTTGGTGAAAAGGTATGTGTTCAAAAAATGTAACATGCCGAGATATTATAATATGATTAATAGCAAGATCAAAATGACGATATCCTTTTTGAGTTGTTGAATAACCTACAAACATGCATTTGACAAACTTTGGTGAGAGATTATCATGGGTAGAAGATGGTAAAAGTACAAAGCATGTGCACTCGAACACACATAAATGTGAGTAATCAAGGGGTTTTTTAAAAACTTTTTGAAATGTTGACACATTTTGCAAAATTGGAGTAGGAAGAAGATTAACAAGATAGACAGTAGTAGACATCGTTTCATCCCAAATGTTCTTTGGGGAATGAGAGCTAATAAGAAGAGAACAAGTGGTTTCAAGAATATGACGATGTTTCCTTTGAGCAACTCCATTATGTTCCGGGGTATGAGGACATGAACATTGATGAATAATGCCATTTGTATGAAGATATGCTTGAAATTCAATAGATAGATACACCCCCCCAGAATCAGACCTAAAAACTTTAATGTTTTTCTCAAATTGATTTTTTATTATATTATGGAAGTTTTTAAAAACACTAAACACATTTGACTTGTTTTTGAAAAAATAAATCCAAATATATTTAGAAAAATCATCAATAAATATCACTTAATAAAAAAATCCATTAATTGAAGGAACAGGAGCAGGGCCTCGAAACATCATAGTGTACTAAAGAGAAATGATCGATACTTTTATTCTTGCTATGAGGGAAAAGTTGAGCCAAGTGTTTTGCCAACTTGTAACTCTCACAAAAAATATTCTTATTAAATTTCTGTGAGAGAAAATGGCAGGTAAAAGTCTAGAGTTTAAAAGAGAAAGCATGTTTTGAGAATGTGGGTGTCCTAGCCTACAATGCCAAACATACCAAAGAGAATTTGATTGACTTATTTCATGAGGAGAAGGGGAAATTTGACAAACTGGCAGAGCTTGTGAAAGATGACAAGGAGCTGTACTGAAACTAATTGTGAAAAGCCGACCTTGCTTAGTGCCTCTCCCAATCAATTTCCCTGTTGCTAGATCATGCACCATACAACCTTTATTAGAAAAATAAATGAGGCACTTGTTATCAACTAACTGGCCAATAAATATTAAATTCAAAGGAAGGTTGGGAATATGATGAACATCTTTCAATGCTAAGAAGTTACCAGATGGACCAGGGACACTGGTTCTACCAGAGTGGGTAACATGAAGTGGAGACTCATTAGCAATAAAATAAGTCATATTTTTATAATGGGGTTTTACCGAGGATAAATGCGAAAGTTGTCCTGTCAAATGATTTGATGCCTTTGAGTCTATGATCCAAGTGTTTGAGAAAGGATTTGAGTTACCTGAAAAACCCATGGCAGCCAAAACCTGAGCAAGTTGTTGGAGTGTAGTTGAGTCAATAGAGCGAAGATCTAGTATGGATACATGGATAACAGATGTGGAGGCAGAATGAGAGTGATTGGAAGTGGCATCCTCCATGCTGGGGGGACTGGGAATAGAGGCAACTGCAGCCCATTTAGTTTGACTAGGTACATGAGGCTTCCCACGTGCTTGAGGGCATTTTCAACAATCACTTATTTCATGCCCGAACTTCTTACAATAATTACATAAACTGCACTTCTTGCACCGATCGGTCGTGTGGCCTATTTGTTTGCATATGTAACATTGCACTTGAACATAATTAGTATCTTTGTTAGGGAATTTGGATGTGGCTAAGGCCACATCAGTGGCATCTTGTGATGTGGATTTGCAAACCCCAAGAGAGCTTAAGCGAGTTTCTTCCACAAGGAGTTCTGAGAGGCAATCATCTACTGGTGAAGTAGGAGTACAATGAAGGATTGATGCTATCATGCTTTCAAACTCCGATCGCAACCCCATAAGAAAGTGAAATAAACGAGATCGATTTCGTGCTTGAGTAATAACTTCAGTGGGTGGCTTTGTCTCCACTGAGTCCATCTCATTCCATATACCTGAAAGAGTATTAAAATAATCTTGAATTGATGAGTCCCCTTGTTTTGTCTTCATGCTCTCCTATTCTAAGGTATACAGACTGGCAATATTGGCTTGAGAATAAATCTTCTGAAAATAATCCCACATTGCTTTAGCACTAGATTGATACATGAGGTTGCATACAATTTTGGGCTCAACTGAGTTCATAATCCATGTCACAATAGAACTATCTATGGCAAGCCAATCACTACGCTCATCCTCAACCTTAAGCTGGGAAAAAGAACCATCAATATAACCCCATAGCTTCCGTCCCATGAGAAAACGTCTCATTTAGAAAGACCACAAGCAGTAGTTCTTCCCATCAAGATGCATACAAATTGTAGCACTCTCGGTATTAGTCTTTAATTCCATGATAAGGTATGACTTACCCGAAGTACACGGTGATACAAGAGTATAGAAGAACTCAAAAGAAAATATATTATATATTAAAACACCAAAACAACTCCAACTCTATGGGCTAAATATCGGCCTTTTTTTTTTTTTTTCTTTCAACAATTAGTATCTCCGAGCTTTGAATAGTGGATTGAAACCAATATTTTTAAGGAGCTGACGACTCTCCAAAAGTAGACGATATATATCAAAAGAGATATTTGAGGGCAAATAAAAAACAAGGCGAGAGAACAATCTCGCACTCTCTCTCTATGAGACCATCAGGTAAATTGGGTTTCATTCAAAAATTGCACACACAACTATTTGTGTTGGTAAATTGAGTTTCTTCAATAGCAGGTAAAAGAGAGGGTCCAGCTATTGGTATCGATCTTGGTACCACCTACTCTTGTGTTGGCTTCTGGCAACATGATAGAGTTGAGATCATGGCCAATAACCCGGGTAACAGGACAACCCCTTCTTACATTGCCTTCACTGATACAGAGAGGCTCATCAGAGATGTGACCAAGAACCAAGTTGCAATGAACCCAGTTAAATAATTGCGACGAAGGGCTTCAAAGAGTTGAAAATATGCAGATGCACGGAAAGAGTTGCAAATTTGCAACGAAAATTTTGCATATGAAAATTGAGAGATCCAATGATGGATGATTAAGCAAAGTGAACGAAAAATGGATTACTGACCTTCACAATCTGTGAGTAGCAATAGAGAAGAGATGATCACATCTATGTCGCTCTGATACCATGTTAGATTTAGAGAAGACGTAGAGTCTAGATAGAGAAACTATCTCGATCAATTCTCATTAACCATGAATGAAACCCTAAAAAGGTTTATATATAAATACATATTTAATGTAGACCACATTATCTCTACAATGACAATAAAGGACAACTGAAATTATACATGTTATTTTTGTATATATATATTATTAATCCCAAAGTGCTCATGGAAAGCTAAGAGATAAATAGGTGATGAACATTACCTCAATGGCCATATGAATAAACCAATTCATCCTTATGCCTCATGGTTTCCATAGCCTACCAAAAGAGACTGGTCACAATCAGTATAGTATAAAGATGGGTACTCTGATTGGGCAATATATGCCACTTGTGCAAAGATGATTATGAAAATCTTGACGTACCCTTTTTGTTTTATACAAATATGTAAGTGACATATTGTTTATGCTTGGGTTTGCGTCGATCTTAGAGAGAGAGATTGACTCAAATCTTTACAAAACTAAATTAATTTTATGAAAAGTAGAGCAAATGGGGTCGCTCAACTAATGCGTTCAGAATTTTGATTCTTTTCCAAGTGTATTGGCAGCGCCATCTTCATGATATATGTATATTGTTTAAAGGTACTTCTAAATTTTACTAGTCTAATATATAACATATATTTGTAGGAAAGTAAGCTAATTAATGGAGAAAGATAAATCAAAATTAAATAGAGAAAGAAACACTCACCTTAGGGATCCAAAACCCAAAGTTTCAAACTTGGATCAGGCTGCCCCTCTGTTGCCACCATCTCCTTTTGCATGTCTCTTGTTTGCTGGAATCGGTGGATCTAAGGTTCTTTCACCTAGATCTAAGGTTCTTAATGCTTTAGAGAACGCTAGGGATTTTTAGGTGGGTTCTATCTAGGCTTTTCTAGGGTTAGATGTTGTGAGATTTTTTAATGGTAAATCCTAATTTTTAGATGTTATGAGATTTTTGGATATTTTTCCCTATTTTTTGAATTTTTTTTGAAACATTCTAAGGATTTATCCTATCTTCTATGATGTATTGGGTATTTTCCTAATTTTAAATTCTCTAAGGATTCTAATCTATTTTCTATGATTTTGTAAGGATTTCTAGATATTTTTAGTGTACTTTTTAATCAATTTTAGATGGGGTATTGAAATTAGATCAGTTCAATAATTTTTTTTCTTAGGATTTTTTCTACTTTGAGTAATTCAAATTGATCAGGAAATGATTGGTTGGGTCAGGCCCATTAGGCTACATGAGGTGCGGCATGACGCGGGTCATGTCATGTGGCCCGTGTAAGACGTCAGCTGCCTCACACAACCTGACACACTGAGCGATGAGCACGGCTAGGGTATGGCTATTTTAGTCATTTTTCACTAGTTTTCTCAAGGCTTCTAACTGGGCTCCGGGGTTCCGATTTCTTTGATTCTTGGTCCGTTGGAAAGCTCTTGAGGATTACTTTGATCTAGGATAGGTTTTAGGTTCTTTTGAGACAATTGTACTGGGTTTATGTGTACTATACTCTACTAGGGTGTGTGTGGTTCGTTGGACACATAATCAAGCTTTTAGGCATTCCCTTTGCCATAATTTTGAAGGGGGTATCTACAATTGTCCATCTTTAGCATTCATTTGGGGTACTGAGTAAATGGCAAAGAACTAGACATCTAGGACATGATGGAAATAAAGTTTTTTAAGGTGTTATCTTTTTGAATGACCAATACATTTTGGAGATACGCTATGTCGATGGATGATTTTGATCCGTAAGACATCGAGCTGAAACTGCACTATCAAACAATAGTGTTGACAGGTCTCTGACAATCAAGATCTGAAATGATAGTCAACAAGAACTGTGCTACCTTTGAGTCGGTGACACTCTTTGTTGTAGTTACCCCAATCCTGCTTGAGACACCAGTGTAGTCATCTTTGACTTTAAACCTTTTTCTTGGGGTCTTGATATTCCAATTGAATGGGATTCTGATTTAGAAGAAATGATCAATTCCTGGCTAGTTGAACTTCTTGTTCGCCTTTGATTCTCATTCTTGGTGTCTACGCTTTTGTTTTGGGACCTTACGGCTTGATTTTTCTTTTCTAAGGGTTTGGAAGCATGGCATTCATGATCTAGTGGCGTTAAAACTAATGTCCTAGCCGCATTGAAACTCTTTTTCTTTTTAAAACATTTTAAAAGGTTTTAAAGATAGATAGGATTTTTGAAATAGATATAGAGTCTGGGCTACTTTTTTAACCAAAGAAATTATGGTTTTTGAAATCTTCACAGGAAAAGGTAGGGGAAATTTCGAAAATGGGTGATAAATTTGAAAATATTTGACTTTTGATGGCCTTTTAAGATTGTAAAACTAGGGAGCCCTCTGAGCATTTTTACGTCATGTAGTGATGGATGTTTTTGTACTTGCCCCGACTGTTTTTCGTTGCACAGGTTTGATGTTGAATTGATGTTGGGTACCCGGTATTTTTGGCATCATACGGGTTAGACATCTTCTTATCTCAATTCTTTTACATCACACGAATTTGATGTTTTGATTGAGATTTCCCGACTGTTTCACGTCGTACGGTCTACATGTCTTTTGGCTAATTTTGAGATTGAATTCCTGATTGTTTTATGGCACACGTGGTAGACATCTTCAACTGGATTTGAGATTGGTAAGCCATTTCGGCTCGTGTGACATTGGAGTCCATTTGAGATTGGTAGGCCATCGCTAAATGAATTCAACTGGATTTCAATCATGGCTCTTTGTTATACAACTCAAGGGAGAGTTTTTCTTGAAGTTTCTGAGCTATCCTTTGTCTTGGATAATGTGACATACTGTCCATGAGTGCTCAGAATCTCCTTGGACTTTCAATTTTGTTCCACCACTTACCTACCCTTTGAAGTACATATAGTCGAGGTTCTTCATATTTACTTTGATTGATGCCTTTTGTATTTCTTTCATTTTTCACACCATTCTGACTTGGGAAGAGAAGAATTCTAAAGATTTTGGAGAAGAGACGATATGATCGAGAAATTCATTTTTCTATCGCCCATGGGTTCTTTTTAGGTATTCAACCATGTGGCCGTTTTTTTCCAATGCTCGGGTTCCTTTCGTATTTTTAGCGTTACATATTTATTTATTTTCTTTGTTTTTTCTTTTTTTTTCATCTTTTTTTTTTTTTTGAAGATGAAGAAAGTAGGAGAAGAAGAAGAGTCAATGATGTTTTTCCTTTTGGGAACTTTGTCCTAGAAATAGATAAGAACTCGATAACTCTTCATTCTTCTAGATGGCAGGGAGGTTCTAATCTTGGTTATCTGTGGATTTTCCTTTCTCCTAGTTGTTGTCCAATACTTCTTTGACAGTGGCTGCGTAACTGCCAGTGAATTTTTCCTCCTTGAATTTCTTCACTTGAACCTTGATCTTCAGATTCAGAGTCATTCTCAGCTTCCCAATCCTTCAATCTCTTGCTTGGTTGGCTAAGCTCATTTTTTATTTTTCTTTGTCTCCATATTTCTTGAGGTACTTAGCGTTGCTAGGATCATTATGTTCATGTCTTTCAGGATTCCTGAGTTTGTAGACATTGCTTGGATGACTTTGGGTTACGACTTATGAACATTCTCAATTAGACTCTAAATTCTTGGGGTATCACCTTTCTTCGATGTGCTTGCTCAATTCTTTGAACTGGGAGTACTGCCCCTGCGTGTTCTCCATCATCGTGTAGTTCTTTGAGCACCGTATCGACTTATGGTTGGTCAATATATCTTAAGAGGATTCTTTTGATAGGTTTCTTGTAGAGGATGTCATCTTTGATAAGGAAGTTGCTCGAAAATCTTCTTATAGGACTAGATATTTTTGTCTTTAACCTTCAAATGCCAGTTGGTTTGATTTATTTTTAAGAAGAGAAACGTTGATGACCCGTATTTGATCAATTCAAAGTTCATGAGTGTTCTCAAGCTATTAAGACTTCATATTCTGCAATATTGTTGGTACAGAGAAAGTTGAGCCTTATAGTTATTTGAAAGAGTTTTCTCTCTGGAGAGCATAGGATGACTCCAACACCAGGGTCATATTCATTTCTAAGCCCATCAAAGTGTAGCTCCCATGTGGGATCCTCGATGACACAGAAGTCCTCAACTGGGAGATCGGTTTTGGTGAGTACGTTATCAGATAACACATGATCGACTAAGTGATCAACAATTACTTGCCCCTTGACTAATTTTTGAGTTGTCAAATTCACTTAGGAGAATCCTCCATTTGGCTAGTCCCCCATTGAGAATAGGTCTTTGCAATAGGTACATGAGGGGATCCATCTTGGATATGAGCTTGATGGTATAAAAAACTACATTATGGCTTAGCTTTTGAGTCACCCACACCAAGGTTAGACAATATTTTTCCACATCTAAATACCGCATTTCATAGTCAAACATTTCTTATTGATGTAATAGATGGTCTTCTCATTTTCTTGGTCATCATACTGCCTTAACATCGACCCCATTGTCTTATATGTCACAGCAAGGTAAAGGACCAGAGGTTTGTTGGATCAGGTGGACTCAAGATTGGTGGGCTAGAAAGGTACTCCTTTATATGGTCAAACGCTTGTTGACATACCTCATCTCAATGGTTGCTCCGAAACATTGTGACTCCAAATAAAAGAGTACTGAGATGAGGCATGTCAACAAGCCTTGGACCATATAAAGGAGTATTCCACGAAACATGTAAAGTAGTATTCCACTAATTTAAAATGTTCAACGAAACATCGTGACTCCAAATAAATCACTAGAGGGCAAATACATTTGGGGCTAAATTCACACATGTATTCCATATGTTAGAAACACAAATGTTTACATTTCATGCTAGGAATGGAAGAGTTCGGCTTAAATCTCTATTACAATTTAGTTCAACCTAAAAGCTTCGCTGAATACCTTTGATTTGGGCCTTGAAACCTATACATATGATTCTAGGAAAGAAAATATATAGACATCAAATAAATCAATACCAAGGGCATCACGAGCCCATATATCTGAATTAAATGCAGGGGTATCCTTCATATGGTTTGCTCCTTCTTCGATATTGGGCATCAAGTGAGTCCAAGTTTAATAACTTCTCCCTTTATCAGATTCTTGCACTGTACTTCAGAAAACAACAATATTCGTAAGCTGTTCCTTAACCAACAGTGGATATAGTCTCTCTCTCTCTGTCTCTCTCTCTCTCTCTCTCTCTCACTCAAATATCAGGCAGAGTAACGTGCATGTCTTAGTCTTTAGAAAATTACTGATCAATTGAGCCCTTCCAAGAAACGAGGTGTATATAAGTATCCACGGGTTGACCTCTATCCATTTGTTGACCACACGCGCTTATCCTTCACAATCTAGCTTGAGACAATAACCATGTAGCTTCGTGTGAATTTGAATGCATTCACAGGTGATCCTTATGATAATGACATATTTAGTCAATGCCTATCCATCTAATTTTCTAATTCAAACCCGCAACATAATTCTTATCCGTCATAGGTCGAGAAGCCATAACATAATTCGGTTGTATCTTCATATTTCTTCTACTGATCCCTAATGACAAACCCTTTGATCATGAAAATTTCGGAAAATGATAAAGGACTCATAGACAGACACAATGGTCCAAGTCTCACTTCCAATGAATGATATATGAGAGAGATATGGTTCATCGAAGTCGAATTAGGGAATTTGTGGGCTCATCCTTATTCAATATCCACACCTTTTAAGGTGATAGAGAATTAAGTCAGAAATCCAAAGGTCCTGGTCCCATAAGAAAATTCCTCATGAATAAGGGGAAACCTCAATTTTAGTAACCGAGGGTCATCCTGCCTTTAACAGAGCGCATAAAACTCTTGATGGCCGATGGATATGGATTAGGGGTTAAACCGTCTCTGAATAATGTGAAACTTTAGGATGAGGGATATATGCCTCAAATAAGAATCTATGGAAGTCTCGGCTCAATCCCAAATGTTAAGTTTGGGAATGTCGATCAAGGCATATCTTGACCGCCTATGGATACAGATGATGGGGTTAAGCCAACTCTGAATATTGTCAAGTTTGTACAATTCATAGACTTAAAGGCATATAAGGCCTCATATATCATATTTGTAAGGATGCACCTCATTGTGATATCATATGATGAGGTTTTCCTTATACTCCATTTGTAAAACACTTTATCCTTGACCGACGACAGGTTCAAAGAGACATATTGCATCTCACCTAACTCATCTAGTGTCATGTAGAGACGTGTATATGGTGTTGGAATTATGTCATTTCAAGGCCTTAAATTTGTACATTTTCAATGGCTCTATAGGTAAGTGGGAGTATGAGTGTGACATGGCTTTGGGATCTCAACACACTAGGACCAAGAGTCATGGAACCCCGATATGGTTGTGAGAGAATTTTGATATATGGAAGCTATCAAGCGGGTTAAAGGTTACTCCTTAGTCAGGGTCTGTTGTTCTATTATGCCTAGGATAATACTATATATATATGAGCTCAATGATAGAAAGTGTATGAGAAGGTTGGATCAACCAAGGGCATTGGTCTAATTCATTGACTCTTAGAACCTTCTCGTGGAGTTTGCATACAGTTGTAATACATGTGAAGCCTACTCTTTCAAATCCACTGGAATTGAGCTATGGACATGTGCCAAGAGAGGAACCCTCGCACCTTATATATTGTGTGCATGTCCTCTAAGGGGTACACTTAAAATCCACATAACCCTTGGATTTAGGGTCACTCATCGATTTGAATTTGATATGATTAACATCATGAACCCCTAATTAAGCATCGTGGATCATTTACGAGAAGGTGATTTTGGATTCCAAGACTAGCCGAGTGGAATGCTCCGTGTTATGATTCAGTTTCTAGGATCCTAATTTCCATTGAAACTATTTTTATTCATTATGAAAATAATTTATTTTGATGAAAAATCATTAATACAATTTTTAGGGATTTTGAGATTTTTATGGATTTGTTTGAAACAAAAAAACCTATTTCGGTATTGGTTGGGCAAAATGGCACATGAGAACAATCCCCCAGAGCCACATGTGGACACCCAAATTGCCAACGGGTGCCCAAGTGGCATCCATGGGGTCCCCATATCACCCCACATGAAGATGATGTGGGTGTGACGTCAACACTAGTGGGGACCCCCATGTCATTTACCATTGTGTTGTTATGCCTATTTAAGCTTGAATTTTAATATTTAAATTAAATAGTTTATTTGGAAATTAATTTTGGTACATGTTACTTGCCTAAAGTATGTGATTTGGTGCACATGTGTGTGTCCTTCTAGAAGGCGTATGGGGTTTGAAATATTAATCCTAACCCTAAAGGTAATTGGTCATTATGCAGTTAATCACTTGCCTTACGTGACATAATATCATTGATCCCATATGGTCAAAAATTTTGGAAGGAAATATGGAATATTCATTTGGCTAGAACTTTGGACAGATGACAATAAGGGCATACCCTTGACATTGGTCATATGACTTTAATTAATTAATGAGCATAGGCAATTTTGTTGCAATGGGATATTGAAGGGAATCTAAAGGATGATAAAGGTGTGAAATCCATATTACACATCACGATGGCTGATGGTGGATGGTAGACTAGGATCAAGCCTCTCTTTGTAGCCTTTGGTTTGAAACATGGAGGGCTTAGATTCAACACCTAGAAGCATCACATGCTATGTGCCTCAAATTGCTTATAAATATCCATCGCTTTTGCTCATTTCATAAGGTCTCTTTCTCTCACTCTAAAACCCATGCCCAAAATGCTGTCTCTCTCTCTCTCTCTAAGTGGGATTACTTGCCCCTTTATCTCTCATGTTTTTTTTGATCATCTCCTTCATAAGATTTATCAGACCATAAGCCCCATTAATGGTGTGAAATGGCTCCATGGCTCAAGTGATCTTAAGAAACCTCCATAGTTTGTTAAGATCATCTTCTTCTTTCCTGTAATTGATCTTTTACTCTGTTATTATTTCTTCATCTCAGCTTTGTTTCATGATCAATTTTATCATACTTCGATCAATTGATCCATTTGAATCCATATTAAACTATTCTCAATTATGAATCATTACTATGCAAATTGAGATAGTTTTGATTGCTTTGCTTCCACATTTTTATAAGGTTTGTTGATCTGTTTTTTTCTGAGATTTTGTAGCTCATGACAGTGAGCTAGAAGTACCCTTTTGAGCCTTGAAGATTCGTTTTGATAAGGAGTAACTTTGCCGAACTTTCCATTGGGAAATGGTGCTTGATTCTTAAGTACGTTGACATAATTTCCTTTGATTTGACTCCTTGATTTGTTGAGTGCCATATCTGATTTTTTCTGAGATGATTCTAGCTTGTTACAGTGAGCTAAATCATCCGTATGAACCTTAGCAAGTTGATTTTATATAGAAAAATTTGTGCTATATAGTTCTATACTTTTATGTCATCGATTGATGAGAGAATTGCTTAGTTTTCCATGGATTGATTTCGAATTCCCTCCAAGTATGATTACCTGATTTTCTGAGATAGATCTAACTCACATCAGTGAGCTAGAGGTCCATATCCTAGTTTTATTTTAGATACTTCGATTTTTCAAGAGAGAGTGTATGCTTTGATTTTGTGAGTAATTGAGAAGAGACTAGATCCAGTCTTGAGTTTAATGCTCCCAGATGACTCCCACGATATCCATTTTTGAGTTCTATACTTTTGATGATACCTCCCATGCTTTTGATGAGATTATCAGTGGATGCTTGGCTTCCTTTGATTTGGTGATTCATCGGCCCTTGAATTTGTGAGTTTCCATCACATGTCTCCCACTGGAACATAGATAGGACCCTTGGCAGTAAACTGGGCACCCGAGAGCTCTAGATGGCTTCACATCGCCTTGTTGCACACTATACTTGTGCAATCACATGTCCAGGTACCTGTTTTTTCATTTGGTTATATGTTCACGTCATAGTTGATGTATAATTTAGCATTGTAAATTCATATGTTGCTGAATTTTTAAAGTATGTGTAATTCATGTGTAGTATTGAGTTTTATTCATGGAAATGATTATGTGGATGCGTAAGGGACACAAATAGAGCTGTCTCATCTCTTTAAGTGTATATTTGAAACCTTAAAGTCTCTGTAAGGCAGTCTCATTGCTGCAAATTTGTAAATATGGGTTGGAAATTGAGTTCTATTTTTGAAATTTTTGAATTTCATTGATCAGTCGTGTACCCTTGTGTTCTATTTTAGTAGTCTTGGTTTCTTATACACTATCATATGGGGCAAGGGAGTATATGCATCCCAGAGTTCATCTCAAATTGAGATGATGTCATGGTCTCTTATCATCGATCATTAGTCACGATGTACATGTGTGAACAATGATATACTAGGAAGCTTATCATTCTGTATCAAATTCATCCACCTCTCATATGGAGAGGCATATAGGGGTCTCACATTTGAGAGGGTATGGATATCTTCTTTCATCAATCCATAGCCAATATGAACACTTGACCGATGTCAGATTGGAAAGGGTGTCATACTGCATCAAATTCCTTCAATATCTTATGAAGAAGCATTTATGAGCCGTAGGAGTAGATGTATCTTATAATTTGCTCACATTGAGATGTTTTGACTCCTCTCGTTATCTTTTTTCGTAAGTCAAGACTTGTACGAGCTAACTGACAAACATAACTTTAAAGGCATATTGGGGCCTTCATACAATGAGTCCTGGGCATATCATATCTTTATATCATAATAAGGGCATATCATAACAAATATCTCCAAGGATCATGGTCATTGTGCTTGCATATTTTATTGATTGTTTGTAAAGACGTCTATCTAGTGTCGATTAGATACTTGCCTCATGATTATGTCTTCAATTCATTAAGTATCTGTCAAGCATAGTCTCCTATGGTGACTAAAAACACACCCACCAAAACTGCCTTGGGTGTTGCATGCGTAAGAGAATCCCAAAAGGCATGTGATGTTCAGTGATTTTGGTGGTTTACCGACATTGATTATCCCTGCATTATGGTCATGCATGCATGCCTCAATTCCCTAAAGAATTCCTTTATTCTAGGAGTCCTGGATTAATTGTGGGACAAATACTCATCAAGTCACCACATCTCAATACATTATCATCATTTTCCCTTATTTCCAAGAGATCTCTCTTTTGGCTTCCCTATGAAAGCCTATAAATATCTATTAACGGTGAGATCCCTACTCATATGATACATGAGTTCTCCAAACCTTAACTTTCCTCGCTGGCTCTCTATCTCTTTGAATTCTGATCTTTCTGCTGCTATCACAAGCAGTAAGGACCATAGACTTTCCCTCAGCTGCTATTGGATTAGAGGGCAGCCACGACCAATCTTCCAACTTTCGGGTCATTGGCATATCCTCCTCTTCTTTAGAAGATTTTGAAGAAGGGGCTCATGAGGCAACCTTAGAGGGTGGACTTAAGAAAACTCTCAACTCAAATGAAGTTACCCGCCTGCAGGGGCTGGTGAAGAAGCTTCACTACGAGATAGAACATCATCAAATATGTATGATTTTTATGGAGGGGAAACTGACCATGCGAATGAAACCTTGGCCTCTGTCAAGCGGAAGGTGGGTAGGATCACTAAATTGAAACGTCTCAAGGAGTGATGCCCTAGCCTCTAGCCCCGTAGTAGCTATTTTCTTTTTTTATATATATTTTTGAATTAAATTGTAAGGGCTTTAGTCTTAAAACAATAGTATCAATAAAGCCCCTTATTTTTCTTATTTTGCATCTTCTTTTTCTTTCAATGCACATATATTTATTTATTAATTGCACAACATTCCTTTGATATGTTCGTTTTGAGTTTTATGTACCGTTGGTTAATAATCTTTGGATATATACTCCTACGCCAAAGGAGTTATCTATTGATCGTTCATCAAGAGTTGACAACTCAAGACTCTAGGCATAAGCTTTTTTTCTGATTTTCAAAACCCAAAAATTTACCCTTTTCTTTAAGAATTTTCCCAAGGGAATACCAGTAATATCGCAGGACCTATTGGTTGGGCCTCGTCCTCATCGTTAGGAGGACTCGGCCGGGGTCCAGCTCGAGGACGCACTCTCGAAAAATCGTGGGACCACGTGTATGTGGATCGATACCAATAGTAGGAGAGAAATTTTGGTGGCACATGAGTTAGGTACCTACCTTGCTCAGTGGGTTCGGGGAATTGTCTGACTCAGCTCCCTTTCCACAGAAAGCCTCGTAGCCTTGTCGACACAATTTGGACTTTGCTTCCTTTCCACTAAGCACTGCACTGATCGGTCTACACACCTTATTATGTAAATTTGGGATTCTGAGCCCCTTTCATTTGTTAGTTTGAGTGTAGGTTTTTGGGTTGATAGATTAGAGAAGAGAAAAGGGAAGAGAAACGAAGAGGACCACCCTTGAATCTGGCGGTCTTTCAACCTGACCTTCACTAGGAGGTATTACCGGGGCCCGGGGCCTACCAGAGAAGGTACTAGGTGCGAGGCTTGAGTACCCTGAAGGATTAAAAAAACATGAGACTTTAAGACGAGCCCATTGATAATATGCCTCCAAAGAGCCTCCTAAGGATTAGTCCGAATAAGAGTCGAAAGAGGTGAGATGAAGGAGAGAGAAGCAGAAGACAAATGATAGTAGGAGAGATGGGAGAAAAGAGACAAGGAAGAATAACCAATCCGACAGCCTCCCAACATTACCTCCCCTAGGAGGTATTACTGGAGCCTACAAAAAAAGTCCTAGCCAAGAGGCCTAGGAACCTCAAAGGATTCAAAGGACAAGAGTTTGCGGGACAAGCCCGTCGAGAATACACCCCCGAAGAGCCTCCTTGGGAATGATCAAGCGAGAAAAGTGAGAGGGTGAAAAGAGAGAGGAAAGAGAGATGAGAGAATGAGTGTGTGAGAGGCAGACGTGGGTGAAGAGAGGTGAGAGAGTGAGAAAGAGGAAGAGTGAGAAAGTAAAATTGATTTTTGTTTTTGGCCATAATGACCAATTTACCCCTTCATACTTCTGTAAAAATGACAACCATCCCTCAAAAGGGGCCTCTTGCCTTCCCTATCGTTTAGGCCTATTTTCAATGCTTTTCAATAACATTTTGAGCATTCCAATGTCATAGAAATGTTGGTCGTCTCGAGGTGATCAATTTGATATGCATTTTGAGGCTTGAATCAAACTTTTAATGATGAACCTAAAATCCGGCCAAACACATAAACTTGACATTTCGATCTTCGATCTTGAACATATTATCACGTTTTCGATCTTTTTTATTATCAAATTGAAGGGGAGGTCGTTTAATCATTTTGCAGTGAAAACCTCTAGATTTGGAATCCATTTGATCACTTTTATATTTTTGAAGGTCATTGGAAAATGGGATTGCGGCAGTCGAAAAATTGTGACTTTCTTTGAGCTTCAATAGGATGCCTTCCTTTCCTTCATCCTCTACAAATAGGTACTCAAAACTGAAGCTCTTCGAGTCACAATCGCAACGGACCCAGCCTTGAGGTCGTAGGAGTCTGAAATCTAGAGATATGGTCGTCGGAGCGATGACATATGCTGATGGAATTTCCTGCAATTTGTGATATTTTAATAAACTTCTCTCAAAGATTTCTCCTTATTCAGAGTCCGCATGGTGTGTGCCACTCGCCAAAATGTAGATCTCGGTGAGAGAATAACATAGTCAAATTTGGGGTCTATTTGCTTCAAGATGAGAGGGAACCAGGCTTCACAAGTTGCCTTGTTTTTGGAAAACATAGTTACTATTAGTAGTAACAGGTTCAAAGTGGCACAAGTGAATACTAAAAATCTTGCCATTTTTGGAAAGTAGGATCTAGAAAGGTTTGTCTAAGCTAAAATTTGATAGGGTGACTATTTTTGGCCTTCTGAATCCATTGGTGGTGGTCATGATCACTAGAAGTCTCTTGAGTACGCATCTAGCTATAGTGCACTATAGGCATGCTAAGAACCTGGGCCAAAAACTGATTTTGTACTTGTTTCTTCTATTCACACCCAAATTAGATGAAACTTGGAATACAAGATGGTGTTGTACCAACGCATGATTTAGCCAGACATGTCATCATAGGACTATGCAAAGATGTCTATATACTCAATTAAGAGGGATATCATCTTGCATTGTTCTACTGGTGCAAGAGAGTATCTAATTTTAGAAATCTTCAGATCTTCCTCAATTCCTAAGTTGGCATCTCAGGTTTCTTCAACAATAATGTAGGAGTACCATCGAATCTTATCATAAAATGTTCAATTTGGAACATGAGTTCCGCAAAGCGAGGTTCTTCATCTACCTCGAAATTTTGTTCTTCTTGATTTTCATCAGTAGATAAGTCCTCATTTTTTTGATTTTATGTTTCCTCCTCGATGTGGCACAAGATTTTACCATGCTTATCAGGGGTCTTGAACTATATTTTCTACGGTAGGAGAAGTGTGGCTACTGGAGGTGCCCTTCGCAGGGTGTTTACATAGGCACTATGTGCCAACCCATTTTTTGGCAGAGGTATTTGGAAATGTCTTTGTATCCCTTTGGATGATTCCATGGATAGGGGAGTGACATTCCAATTTTCAGTTTTGATTGCCCTAGTTGGTCTAGGGATCAAGGAGGTGGTAGTCACAGTGACGATTCAAACCGTGAGCCTTGACAGTTGTTGTTTAAAGGCTTTTCCTCTGAGGGAAATTCAATAATTACTTCTGGTTCCTAAAGGGATTCAATAATTACTCCTTTGAGTTTCTCGGACAATTTGAAGTCATTGATTGTCTGGGGAGATGATTCCTTTTGAAATATATGGATCATGGCGTAGTTTTTCTTGCTGTCAAAGGAGGGACTTCTTGGATTTTTAGTTTTTCAGATAATTCCTTTTTCGGTACATTGACAATGTCCAATCATACCCTAGCCACCCGTCCAATAGTTGGGAACTTCAGGCATTCGTGTAGAATAATTGTGGCGACACGGTTTTCATAAAGCCATGGCCTTCCCATAAGAAAATTAAAGGAGGGTTCAATGTCGAGGACCTAGAACCTGACTATTTGGACAATCAGTCTAATCTTAAGGGTTAGAGGAATGATCCCTAAAGCTTCTCTTTGAGCCTCATCATAAGCTGCAATTAAGATATTTAAAGCCTCAAGGCAATTTGGGATAATCTAACCAGTAGAATGGTTTTTAGGGGGTAGATGTTAACAGATGCCCTGTTATCCATTATCACTATCCTTATCTCATAACCGCTCATAAAAGAAGTGATATAGAGTGGATGAGTGTGGAAACGGTCAAACCTCGAGGGTCATCAACAAATGTGATAAGGTCAATGTGTTAGGAGGTTAATCATGCTCCTCAGCTATTCGATACTAATGTGGGTAGGAACATGAATCATTTCCAGCACATCTTCGATCTATGCCTGGTGAATGAGTGGGTTGTTTTGAACGTCCATAATAGAGAGGGATGCTGGAATTTTTCTCAATTGAGCTGAAAGGTTATAATTTGTGATGGATTACGTTGTGTCCATTCCTTGTTCTTTCATTTTTTCAGTGGACACAACGGGACTTTGGTCGGCTTGGGAGGATTTCCAAGCCTCTCTTCTAGAATATTAGCTGTTAATTTTTGTGGCTTAAAATGACTCCCTTTCTTTGTGAGGTGGTCAACCTCTTGAGGGTCTCTATTGGCCACAATGATGACACCCAGTCTGGATTCATCTGGATTCTCACTTTCCTAATCTTGTGATGGGGTGTAGTCTCGGCTGATTGAAATCATGTTTAAGCACATATTTTGATCAAATACCATCTTTAATAATAGTGTGCTCCTGAGGGGAAATGAAGAGGTTCCCTTTAGTATCATGTTAGTTTAGAATTTAGAGTCCCCCTTAAGTGGCTCATCTTCAATCATCACTATGTCGACTTAGCTAGGTCTGCCCTCTTTATGGGGTTCAATTTCAGGTTTCTTATCATTATCCAGAAGCAGATTGGCAAATATGTCCATCTTTTGGTTAGAGGGAGCCTTTATTTAAGAGGTCCTTGATAATTCTCTTCAAGTTATAACACTCTTCGGTGCTATGGGTATCGTTCTAGTTGTAACCACACCATTTGGACTTGTCCTTAACCTCATATTTAGTTGCACTGGGTCTGGTTGAACAATGAGTCTTGCTTGCAGGATCTTAGTCAATATGGTGGAGAGCGGTTCCTGTAGTGTTGAAAGCTTAACTTCTAGAAAGGGCGCCTTGCCTCCATTATTTAAATTGTTATTGAAATTATTGGTTTTAGAGGTGCCCCTAAGGTGAATATTATTCTTGTGCTTGGGGCAAAGACAGTACCATGACAATTTGGCCTACCTGAGCAGTAGTATTATCTTTCTAGTTGTTATTATAGCCCTTCAGTTTTGCTTGAGTTGGTACGGCCCCTGTCAGATTTTTTGGTTTCACATTAATGGCAGCAACCTTTGACCTTTTGTATAGAGCGACTAGGTCAATCATTTGTTGAAATGTGAAAAGTCGTAGCTCGTTTCTAAAAGAGTTTATATACTCTAGTAGAGAATTCTTTAGGCCCATACTCATTTGGGAAGTCTCAAGAAGTACGCAATCAATAACCTTTGATGTAGATTCTTAGAATTGGTTGGCAATGTCGGGGAACAAGTCGCCTACGTTTTGTTTTGTTGCAGCCAACTCCCCGAGCATCATTGGTTGTTGTTTCGTCTAGCAATATTATTCGACAAAGCATCAAAACAATTCAGTGGGAGTTTGGTTGGGATATTTTGATACTACTTCTCAGAATCACATTTAAGGTTGTTCGACGAGAGTGTATTGAAACATGGCCTTGAGACAGAGCGGTTTCTCTTCAAGAGCTAGAATAGTAAACATGTATGTAATGACATCATTTTCAGGGTCATCTTTCCCGTTGAACTTATTTTCGAATTTGGGGAAGTTGAAACCCAAGGGAAAGAGTTCGACATACCAAGGAACGCCTTTAACATAATATCTTTGACGGAGTATGTTAGGAAATCCGATCATAGCTAAAGTCTCTTTTACTATTGATAATTTACCTTTTAGTTGGGCTAGCTCATTTGACTTGGGGGTCTTAACCTTAGTGGTTTGCTAGTTGCCCATAACTGATAGCATAGTTTAGGGTACAAGATATGCAGGTGATGTGGGCTGTGCCAGACTAGGAATAGGCTGACCTATGAAGTGGATGAAGCAAGTTTAGGAAGCGATATAGGAGAAGAGGTCTGTGTCGGGATGGTTGGTACCTAACATGGAATTGGTGCATGTAGAGGTGTGTGATTTAGGGAGGAATACTGGTAGATCTTAGGAGCGACTTGAACTGGATGAGCCGAGGGCAGATAAGCTTGGGCCGTAAGTTGACTATCGGGGGTAGGTGTTCAGCATGTCCCTAGTAGGGATGACTAAAGGTTAGTGGTGCCGCCAGAGGATATCGAGCTGACTAGTACGACTGATTAGGAGAATATTGGGTTGGTGCAGGTGCTAAACAAGCCACCTGCGAATGCTGCTATGAACAGGGGCAGCTTGATGGTTCGTTATACGTGACTTAAGGAGGGTGGTCAGGTGGATTGGTTATGAGACGGACTGTCTCGTGGTTGAGTCAGTTCTATGGGAGGTTCAGGATGGGAGGTTCAGGATGAGAGGTTTGGCAGTGTCGGCCCACCGACAGAGTTGAACAGAGATGACTCTACTAGTCAGAGGTAGAAGAGGCACCCTGACTTTGACTTGAGCAACTATTTGAGAACATAGGTGGGTTGTGTGGCTCAAGGAGGCTAGCACACCTCAGGAAAGTCTGGACTGACGATAGGTTCTTATCACTCGATTGTGAAGGAGTCATAGAACTCAAGAAGTTTTGCATCAAACTTAGGAAATTCGAGGTGGATGACCCAATGGAATGAGCCATGACGACTCGGGTTATGATTTCTAGAGCTCATAGAGTGGGCCTTTGAAGGACCTTGGCCTGGTTGGCCTTGACTCTCCCCTTGAGTAGGTTGACCAGGGTCTAGTCGACCGTGTGAGTCAGGCGAGTTATGAGGGACTGGTGTATTCGACAGCCTTTCTCATAGACTTAGACATTTGTGGGTGATGTGACCCTGGTTGGACAACATATCCCCTAGACCTAGATCATTATGGAGGATGAACTACTAGTTGGGCAACATTTCATTTAGATTCAGACATTTGTGTGGGGCGTGACCCTTGTTGGGCTGCATCTCCCCTAGACCTATATGTTGTTGGAGGGTGCAAACATGGATACTTAGCCCTAGGTTGAATGCTCTGACTATTTAAGGTAGCTCGAGTCATGGAGACCTGCTGGACTACAAGGCTCGACATGACAAAAGGTGGGCTAGCTATGTTGAGCCTAGGGTGTGGGATTATGGACCCACTAGAAACTAACTTAGACTAACCTAAAGTAGGGTATGCCTAGGGCACTAAGCTATGAGGTCCTACAGGTAGAGCCATCCTAAGGGATGTAGATGATGCAAGGGACTAAGTATCAGAGTCACTATAGATTACGGACATGACTATTAAACCTAATGATGCAATAAAGGAAGCAACCAAAATAAGTTTGGAATAAATGTTTTGACCATTTGTCACTATACGTAGGCCAAGGTAAGTGGTGTTCCTTGCTAAGTAAAAAGCTGAAATGAGTTAGGCTTTGATAGATACGCCCATAAGGTCCAGCTACAGTGACTACGAAAGGCCAGTCCTTACTATAATGGGGTTGTATTTGTGATCGAGTTTCCCCAAATGGATGCTTTGCTTCATTGCTGACACATCTCAATGCCCTACGCACGAAACTGGGTTCCCACATGACTAAGTGTCAGTGTAGGGTTTTTCAAAAATTGAAATATTTTAGGGTATGTTTGAAGTGTGTGTGGGCAAGTGTGGAAAATTAAAACTCAGTGTTGTGTGCAGTATGTGTGATCAAGAAGCACTTGCAAAAAGCAACCTAAACACTAATGCAAGAGATAAGCTTGCAAAAAGATTTAGTCTAACAGGTCAAATATTTTCTAAAATAAATAATTAAAGTCAAAGCAAGATCTCAACATAAAACATAGTTTCCAACATATGATAAGAGAAAAATTCTTGAATTTGTCCTTTTCCTTATTTTGTCTTTATTATTTTAAAATGATAAAGATGCTTTTAGAAAGAAGATAAAATGAAGAGAGAAATCTTGAACTTATGCAAATAAGATAAGATCTTACAAAGGAGATAAAATCTAATCCAAAAAAATAAGATAAGAGAAACTATTTTAAATCTACCTTATTCCTTGCTTTAAATTTTTATTTTATTTTTTTATTCTTTTAGCACAGTAAAGATAAAGATAATTTCAAAATGAGATAGGATCATAATCTTAAATTATGTAGATATGACTAAGATGGATAAAAATCAAATCTGATGGGATAAAGCAAAAATAGATCTAAAACCCTATTTTTCTTATCTTTATCTATTGTTTTTGGAATTTAGAAGAAAGAAGAACAGGCAAATAGAAAGTACAAAAAATCATCAGGAGGGAAAAGCAATTGGAAGACGATCTGCCGTAAGTTTTTTTGGGCAGTCCCTACGACACTTTAGAGCTGATAGAGTGGGTCTTTGAACGACTTTGGCCTGCTTGGGCTTCACTCTCGCCTTGTGTAGGTTGACCCGGGTCTAGTTGACCGCAATTCAGAAGAGTTAGGAGGGACTAGGGTATTGCCGATGGTGTAAATTTCGGCAGCATTTCCCTTGGACCTGGACATTTTTGGGTGATGTTCCCTTAGTTTGGCAGTATCTCCCCAAGACCTAGACGATGGTGGGTGTACAATCGATTCGACAACATTTACCACAAACCTAAACGCTTGTGGGCGATGTAACCTTGGTTGAACAACATATCCCCTAGACCTAGACCATTATGGAGGATGACTGGGTAACATTTCCCTTAAATTCAGACGTTTGTGTGGGGTGTGACCCTAGTTGGGCAGCATCTCCCCTAGACTTAGATATTGAAGGAGGGTGCAAAGCTAGATCCATAGCCCCAAGTCGAATGCTCTGACTATTTAAGGTGGCTCGAGCCCTGCAGACCTGCTGAACTACAGGGCTCGGCATGCCAGAAGGTGGACTAGCTTGGTGGAGCCTAGGGTGTGCGATTATGGAACCACTGGAACCTAACTTAGACTAACCTTAAGTAGGGTAAGCCTAGGGCACTAAGCTATAAAGTCCTACAGCTCAAGCCATTCTAAGGGGTCTAGATGAGGTAGTGGACTTAGTATCAGGGCCACTATAGGCTACAGACATAGCTATCAAACCTAAAGATACAGTAAATGAATCAATCAAAATAGGTTTGAAATAAAATTTTTGACCGTTTGTCACTATACGTTGGCTGGCGTAAGTGGTGTTCCTTGCTAATTAAAAAGATGAAAAGAGTTAGGCTTTGATAGATACCCCCAAGGTTCAACTACCGTGACTACAAAAAGCCGGTCCTTACTATAGTGGATTTGTATTCATGATCGAGTTTTCCCAAATGGATGTGTTGCTCCATTATTGACACATCCCAATTCCCCACACATGAAACAGGGTTCCCACATGACTCTGACTCTAGTCTTGGTGTAGGGTTTTTCAAAATTTTGAATATTTTAGGGTATGTTTGAAGTGCATGTGGGTAAGTGTGGAAAATGAAAACTCGGTGTTGTGTGTAGGACTTGTGATCAAGAAGTACTTGCAAAAAGTAACCTAATCACTAATGCAAGAGATAAGCATGGAAAAAGATTTACTCTAACAAGATATGGTCAAACATTTTCGAGAATAACTAAATAAAATCAAAACAAGATCTTAACGTATAACATAATGTTGAATCTACCAACATAAGATAAGGGAAAATTTTTTGATTTTGTCTTTTCCTTATTTTGTCTTTATTATTTTAAAACGATAAAGATGATTTTAGAAGGAAGATAAAATCAACAGAGAAATCTTAAACTTCTGCAGATGAGGTTTTTTCAAAGAAAAGATAAGATCTTAGAGAGGAGAAAAAATCTAATCCAAAGAAAGAAGATAAGAGAAAACATTTTAAATCTACCTTATTCCTTGTTTTTTGTATTTTTTTTTTATTCTTTTAGCACAGTAATGATAAAGATAATTTTAAAACAAGGTAAGATCTAAGTTTTAAAATATGCAAATAAGACTAAGATGGATAAAAAGTCAAATCTGATGGGATAAAGCAAACATAGATCTAAAACCCAATTTTTCTTATGTTTTTCTATTTCTTTTGGAATTTAGAGGAAATAAAAACCGGGAAATAGAAAGTACAAAAAATCACCGAGAGGAAAAAACAAGAAATCACCGAGAGGAAAAAACAAGTGGAATACGGGTTGCCGTAAGGTTTTTCAAGCAGTTCCTACAACACTACATGGCCTATGTCAATCTAAATTTTGGGGCTTTCAGGGTTCTTTCGGTGTTTTTCAAACCTTGGATTTTTTGTTTTTCTGGAAAACAACTACTGTAAAATTTAAGGAAGTGTTTGAAGGCAAAAATACACAAATTTTCCCCACGGTGGGAACCAAACGTTTTACGCACAGATTTGCGCTATCTCAAAGATACAAACCCCATTCTTTGCAAAAAGAATGAATTTTATGAAAAAATAGAGAGAATGGGATCACTTAAACTATGGGCTCAAAAACATCATAGATCCAAACATATATGATTTTTTTCTAAGTCCACTAACAACATTATCTTCACGATCTATGTATACAGCCTTAAGCATTAAAATGCTTCTTAATTTTGCGAAATCTATTAATAATAGAAATTTGCAAAGAATGTAAACTAAATTAATGATAAAAAAAACTAAAATCAATAGGGAAACATATATTTACCTTTGAAACCTGGAGTTTTGGGCTTGGATCATACCGCCCTTCGGGTCACCATCTCATTTTGGATGCGTCTTGCTTGCTGGAATTCATTGCTTTGATGTTCTTTCACCTTGATCTAGGGTTCTTAAGGCTGTGAGAAGTGCATGTGATTTTGAGGTAGGGTCTACCTAAGGTTTTCATAAAGTTGGTTTTCATAAAGTTAGGAGGAGGTTTTCCTTGATTTTATAAGGCCTTTGCTCCTATTATCAAATCCAATTTTTTTGATTTTCTTGAATTTTTCAGGATTTTACCTATTTTTTGCAATTTTAGAGGAATTATCCCATTTTCTGTTATTTATTTGGATTTTTCCGCTATTTATTTGGATTTTTCCTAATTTCGAATTTTCTAGGGAGATTTGTCTATTTTTTAAGGACTTTTTGAAGTAGGGTTAGGTTTGAAATTAGATCGGTTTGATCCAAGGTTCCAAATTGAGTCAAAATAGTCAATTTTATAGATTTTTGCCGACTTTTGACCAATTCAAAGTGAATATGAAAAAGGACCCAGCGTATCGGGCCCATCGGGCTGCAAGAGGAATGGCGTATTGAGAGACATGATGCGGCCCGTGTCATGAGTGTCATGCGTGAGGCGAGCTGCCTGGCGCGGCTCGACATGCCATGTGGTGTGCTTGGCTTGAGCAAGGGCATTTGGTAAGTTGTCCTATGGTTCTTCTGAGGCTTCTCATTTTGATTATGTAGGTCCGATTGTGTGAATCTTGGACTGTTGGAAAGCTATCAATATCTTCTCTGATTTGGGTTACATTGTTGGTGGCTTTGAGATAATTAAACTTGGTTTAGGTGTTTTATGGTCTACTAGGGTTTGTGTGGTCATTTAGACTCAAAAACAGGGTTTTAAGAATTCCCTTAACCAAAATTTCGAGGGGATGTCTACATTGTCTAAGAAGAAGCTGTCACTAGGAAGTACATTCCTAACTACTGTATCTGAGTGGAAAATAGCTCTGCAGCCCATGATTTGGAGCATGTAACGAAAGATGTTGGCTAGGATTGTATTGGAATAATAGTAAGTCCCTGGGAAATATGTGCCAAGCCACCCATAAACATAATGAATGGGGAAGCCTGTGTGCCCCAATGTCTTCCCAGCCACAAACGCCTTGTTAAGCCTATTATTAATGTTGCAAAGGACGGGCTAGGCTAGTGCGTGCATTTGGCCATCGGCCATGTCGCATGCCATGTAGAGGTCTCGGGTCTTCAGACATAGCCTCGAGAATTCGGCAGGGCGGACATACACATGAACAAAGCAATGTTTCATTATTCACAAAACCAGCCGGTTAGATCGTAACTATCAGGGTACCGACTCCAGTTAAGGCCGCTTTACGGGTACTAGTATTTAGACCCATCTCTTAGAAAAACATCGGCGTCCAAAAACGGTCAGTTAGACCTCGAACGGGTGGTTTTTATTAAAAACTGGCCGGTTTCTGCTAACCTGACCGGTTAACTAGTATAACGGGCGTTTTATTGCAAAAAAAATGGTAATTTTAAAAATAACGGGCATTATTTGAAAAAGGACCATTATATTTAACCGGAACATATGAATCCACCTTTTACAACAATTTAGATTCGATTTTCCGTCATTTTTCTTCGTATTTTTCGATGCTTTATTGTTGTATACCATAAAATGTATGTAAACCAACTTCGATGCCGCATGGATCTTCATGAAAATTGGGGGCATTGAATCATTATTGAAGTATTAATATTTTCCCTATTTCAATTTGTCCAAAAAGATGAATATTGGAGGTTGATTTCTGCTCGAAATGCAGCTACTTGAAGAACTGTGTTCGATCCAAAAAAATGACTTCTGATCGATCTATTGATTGTTTTTTATTGAACTGAGCTATGTATTTTGATCATCGAGGCTTCTTCTATTAAATACAGTAGGTATGTTTATATATTATCGATTATTTTTTTTTATATGTATTTTTTTCTGCATTGTTTTCATGAAAATTTCATGAACTTAAATCTTCGCCATTTTTTGAAGATCAATCTCAATAGTGAATGGATCTTCATGAAGTTTGGGGCATTTGAATCATAATCGAAGTATCTATCATATCCCTATTTCAATTTGTTCAGAAAAAGGAAGATTGGGGGTTAATTTTGACTTGAAAATTTCGGTGTTCTTGATCGTTTTGGCTCAATTTTTTTAAAACTTTCAATAAAATTATGTTTTTTTATAAAAAGGAAAAATGTTTTTTTGTGATGAATATGAGAAAAAATATATATATTCTTTCTTTTCAATGTTATATTTTTTTCTAAAAAAAATAATATAAGTGTATGATAGAGTGCATGATAATGTTGCTCGATCTTTTAGTTATCTTTATTAAGTGCATAATGTAGTTGTCTTTGTAATAATGGAAGAGAATAGTGTATCCTTTATCATACGAATTGAGTTTCTTTTTATTTTGGGTTAATTCTAGTGTTCTTGATGATTTTGGATCGATTTTAGGTCTTCTTAATAAAGTTTTATTTTTCAATAAAATTATGTCTTTGTTATAAAAATGTGTTTTTTTGTGATGATTATGACAAAAAATATCTATATTCGTTTTTTTAATGTTATATATTTTTCTAACAAAAGAGTAAAATAAGTGCATGATATAGTTCATGATAATGTTGCTTAATCTTTAGCTTGATTTTTTTTGTTTGATCTTTTTAATTATTTTTATTAAATACATGATGTAGTTGTATTTGTAATAAGGAAAAAGTTTATATATGGTTTCAACCTTATACTGTTGAAGTAAGGTGCACATAAAAAATCCTACAGTGGTGAGTGCTCCAGCATAAGAGAACCCTCCAACTCATCATCTCGACCTTGAGGTAAATGGAAATGAAGAAAAAAAGAATTCCAACTCCAAGAAATAATGCATCTTTTAACAAGTTATCTGGACTGTCGATTTTCAAGATTTTGAAGTGTTCATTGATCTGCTCGATCTGTACCATTTTTCAAATTTTAAATTTTATAAATGAGGATAAAAAGAGATTTTGAAGCCATTATAAGGTTTTTGAAATGGAAAAGACATCTCTAAGTAAATTTTTATAGGGGTGCCTTACTTGCACAGTATAAGGAGGAAACCTTATACAAACCTCACCCTTTGTAATAATGGAGGAAAATAGTGCATCTGTTATCAAACAAATAAATAGAACTTCGTCCCAGTTGAATAGTGCATCTTAGCTTAGCAAGCTTCCTCCCACTTGAATAGTGCATCTTTTATCTTTATCATAAGAATAAATAGAGCATCTTTTATCATACCCAAGCTCCAATCTTAGCCCAGGAAGGTTCCTCCCACTTGAATAAATAAAACTTGTGAGACTAAATAACACCTCTACACAAGAACTTTTTCTAGAACGTTTCTATAATCTCCTGGCTTCTTAGCCTAGCAAACTTCCTCCTACTTGAATAAATGAAACTTGTGATTGAATACCACCTTTACAGATGAACTTTCTCAAGAATGATATCATATTATGCACTATTCAATAAGGGATGTGCAAAAATGATATGATGATATGATGTTGGTTAACATGAGTGGTCATGGCCCATATGAAACGATGATGATGACTAGTTGAATCTAATCTGGCCCTTGTTCTTTCTGCATACATGCATACACTGGTTCTTTCTTCTATTTGAACACTATACAAGCATTTAGTATGTAAGGCTTTATTTAGTTTTTTGGTTATCGAAAATGTAAATAGCACATTGCTTGGGTAAAATATTGAGGCAAATATGTCCCAAATAAATATGTTATTTTACAAAAAAATTAAAATTTAATGGTAAAATAAATATTTTAATGAACTTTTATGTTCAGGAAAATTTACAAGAAAATAATATGATGCGGAGGGGTAGTATGACATAAAAGTGAATGATAAGGGAATAGTTCGACATAATTTTTGTAACAGAGAAATGGGTGGTGGTGTTTATTGCCTAAAAGAGCACCTTGCTTGGGTAAAGGATAGTATCACCGATTGTAAAGATGTGCACCGGCAATAAAATAACAAACGTTAAAATTAATTACTAATGGAAAAGGAAAAAAGTTGCAGAGAGAAAGAGATGTGGAGGAAGTAGGGAGGGGCTATGAAAATCCCATAGATAACGATGAGGACCAAGAGGCAGAGTTCGAGGCGCAAATAAAACGAGCTAGGATTGCCAGCCTCCAAGAGCCGAATTATAGACAAATGGAAATGCAAGAGATGTATGGGAGAAGGGATAGTGCATCCACTATCCGTCAGCCTCAACAACCTATAGTACCAGGTAGGAGAGAGTGCGAGCCTTCATTGCTTAGGTCCACATCGAGTAGATTAAGGCGTAGTTTCTCTAATCACCGATCCTCATATAGTCGACCATCTACTACTCACCAACCAATGACTCGTGAATCCTCTAGACTTGACCCTTACAAGCCACTGGTGGGACCAGATTTTTCTTCGCGCTGACGGAGGGAAAAATCGTCTCTCAAACAATAGCAGAGGGTCGACGCACATTGCACACATGCTCTCCTACGTGCGAATAGGAACCAATAAAGAGATAGATTTTATGACAAGGGTGTGTTTAGGCGCTTACCTCGTCGTTCTGGGGTTCGGGACACACCCGGGCAGTTTTGCCCTCTTAGAACAATTATGAAGCCCTCCGGGTGTCTACCAACATGGTTTGGACACAGACTCTCCTCAGGCTTTTCAACTCGTTGCTTCACTCCCTCGCAATGGAAATTGTAGTATGGACTCGGTTGTACTCCTCTATAGTGGCTTGCTCAAACGAGGGCTGGCTGACGAAAAGAAGGGATGAGAGAGAAAGGTGATAAGGATTCCCCTCTCCACGCGAATGCTCTGCACTCGGGTGATCAAACCAATTGAAGGATTATAACTCTCTTGACTTATTTGCTTAGGAAGACTCCTCTCGAGTGACTGAGGGAGAGAGAATATGCATCTCTCACAACCCAACTCGACTGTATGGAGAGGTAGTTAGAGCGATGATTTGAGGGTTTGACTCTAAGAAGTATTGGGTCAAGTGTATGTCGGATAACATGGTGCTATACAGTAACACAGTCTTGCTGGGTCAATGATAGAGATGCGAGGGGAGAGAGACACGGCCATGCATCCTCCGCTGATACTGGTTACTGCACGGGGCAAGTAACCTGTGAAGAGAGAGAAGAAAGAAAGAAGAGGGAGAGAAGGAATGGAGCCGCACGGCTAGTGAGGCCTAGAGATAGTTTTCTCTCTGAAAAGTTTTCTTTCTCTTTGGTACTAAATCCACGGGTTAGGAGCAAAAGACAGGTAGAAACGAGCTTAATGTCGCTATTTTATTAATGAATGATCCAACTATTTTACAATTGACCTGAGCTTGTTTATATAGAACAGGGGTGGATGCTCTAAACTAAGCTTAAAAACAATTAAAAGAAATTACAATAAAATCCGTAATTTAGGAATAACTACCAAAATGCCCCTTAAACCTTTTGTGCTAATGATGAAACCATCCCTCTCTCTCCATTGCCAGATTGTGGAAGCTTTTTTGGATGCTTGTGACGGTGTTTGAGACGATCGATCATCGTAGTCTTGATGCTTGTTTGATTCTGAAGAGTTTGATGTCTTTTGATCGCCTTGAGGTGGACTTTTTCTTGAGCGGTGGAAGTCTAGCTAGATCGTGAACTTTTGTCCATCGCTGCAATGCAATCTATGGTGTTTCAAATCTTTCTTTCGATTGCAAATTAGAGAGGAGACTTCCACAATTGTTTTGCGCCAATTTTTATCTGTTTTGGTCCTTGCTTGAAGTACTTTTTGATTTCGGGAGATCACCAGAAAAAGGGATTCCAGCCACCAGGCGATTGTATTTTCTTCTTCCTTGGAATTTACAATTTATCTGACCTTAGATTGAATGTAACAGTTGTACCAGTTTGTAGTCCTTCGTGACATGGTCACATCGGACCTGTCTTTTCGATGATCTAATGTATAGTTCTCGAGTTTATTGCTTCACGAAGTTCAAGATACCTTTTTGTTCAAAAACCTATGATTTCCATGGTTTCGAGCTCATATTCTCTCTAGAAAAACTTTGATTCTGGGTCATGTCATGACACGTGGCATATGTAAAAATGACCAGGTGGTTGAGGCCTATTTTGCCCAAATTTGAGCTTGATTCAACTTCAATCGAGCAACGTGTGGGTATTTGCAGGTCATCCTGAGAGGCGAAGATCACAGTCTCCATGATTGGGGATTGATTTTGGTGAAGCTGCCACAGCAATAGTGTACGACTTACCCTTTCGATGTAATTTGGGCCAATAATGTTCTTGGGAAGTCCGATTGAGCCCAAATTTGATCGCTATGGGTTTTTCGACATTATGGATGCAACGACTGTGGTCTAGTATTATTTCAAACCCCTAGCATAGGGCTTTAGTTGTAAGGTCTCTTTGTGACATGATGGCACTTTTTCCCAAATTGCCTAGTGTTAGGCTTATTCTGCAGTGTTCCCTTGGTCTGGCAGTGTCTCGGGCACCAACAGGACTAGGTTGTCACTAGCTCTCTTCTTATTTGTGTACGGGATGTAGGTACATCCAAAATAACGTACCGCAATATCGTAAAAATAAATAAAATTTTCATCAACAGGTATATTAATGGAAAATGAGAAAAAAATGATTAGCATGTTCTGGTATGCTAGTGTGCTGCCATTTAATTCTGTGAGCTTGAACTTTTATCCGTAGACGGTATCTTCTATAACTGAGGCAAGGCTAGGTGTTAGAGGCCCAACTGCAAAGGAGCTTGCAGGGACATGTTTAAAAGCTGTTGTTCATGATGTGGATAAGCATATTACATAGTTCAAGGTCGGTTGGCCAGGTACAAGAGTGACCATCATGACATACGGTTGGAAGGACATGTCCCACATGCATCTTGCCAAATTTTTAATAGGTTTCCCTAGGGGCATTGTTTACCAATATAACATTGACATATCAAGAAAGAAACATACTAGATGACTGATATGCACACACATGGACTAGATTGTAGATGAGGTTGGACCTAAAAATGTAGTCTAAGTAGTGACTGATAATGCTACTCCCTATGCTGCCAATTATATTAATTTGATGCTTAAGAAAATAGTTAAGATGAAGAGGGTTAAAACTTGTATTTTGAATTGAAAGCAGATTACAAGATTGATATACAATCATACATACCTCCTTGTTTTGATGAGGGAGAATTGCATGTGAGAGATTGTCAGGGAGTCCACTATTAGGTTCACCACAGCGTTCCTTACTATACAATCAATATTGAGCAACAAGGTAGGATTGAGGTCAATGATACGCTCTAATGAGTGGTAGACTGATAGGGAAGCAACGAGTCAACATGGAAGGTAGGTTGAAATCATCCTTGTCGATCGGAGGTTCTAGGCTCGATGCAACTATGTTGTTTCTGTAACTGAACCTCTAGTGCAGGTGTTAAGGTCAGTTGACTCTGATGATAAACCCGCAATGGGGTTTCTGTACGATGCAATGAGATGCGTAAGGAAAGTTATATTTCATAATAACATATGGACTGTTAAGATATTGGAGATCGTTGATCGTAGGTGGAGAGACCAATTGCATCGAGATATCCATGTGGGAGGTAATTTATGATTCATCGTCCCAATTCATGATTCATTCTCAACTCCGAGTAAATTTACCGTAATTAATAATATAACAAACTATTGTTCTTTCACTCTAATGCCACCTTAGATGACGCACATATCATGGAGGGTGTGAGAAACTACATCTACTGGATTTAGCCTAATCTTAAAACTCAGATGGAGTGTATGCAATAGGTAAACCTTAAACAGAACGTGTCTGTAATAAAATTTCAATTCAGAATAATGAATTGCATTTTTATGTTGTACTAATTTATTGTACATGCATCTTGTTATTTGTAGCTTATCATGTACATATAAAAACATGGGGAATTTGCATATAACAATGTTAAAAAAGTAGTTGGAAAATTGCACCCAGGTTAGTTTTAAGTTAAAACTTATAATAGTTTAGTACAATATTATTTGTTGGTTTTTTAAATAATTTTATTTTATATTGTTAAGTATTTCTATGTTTTTCTGTGCCAGGACGATGCACGGAATTCGAGCAAAGCAATTGCAAAAGATTGCAGTTAAAGTTTTGAGTTATGCTTCCTCGAGATGTGAGATAAAATGGAGTACATTTCAGTGGATACAAGGTGGAATAGGTCAAAGACTCGGACGCTGCACAACTTGGTGTACATTCATTACAATTTGAAATTGAGAGGGAGACATATTAGGGGGACCCCCACAGACTACATGCCGATCAACCTTGATTACATCTTTTAGAGGGACCCCATCAATGAGTAGGTATCACAAAGTACCCCACTATTAGACCAGGATTTCCTTAGTGGGGCAGTTTCCCATGTAGATGATAATGCATATGTTGCAGCACCCAATGAAGGAGACATGGTAGTGGACACTGATACCGACTATGATGATTATGTACAGGATGAGAATGAGGGGCAGGATGATGCGGAGACAACTGAGACAATGGAAAACGACTGGCAGGGTCTAGTCGTCCAAGAATGTGAAGGGGCGCAACATGATGAGGTGCTTGATGATTAGGAAGATCCAATTAGATTGGCTTGGTAGGAAGTCCAGGCATCGAGGTGTAGCAGCTACTCGACAAGGGAGAGACGAAGCTGTAGCTGGCACCGTAACCTGGGCTACTCATTATGATGACAATATTGAAGCTGCTGAGGGCCATAACATAGAACATGATGAGGATAAAATAGAACAAGGTGAGTGTAATACAGAACAGGGTGAGGGAGACCACGAAAGCTGGACGAGTCTAAGAGACTTTGGCCAAAGGAGTACCACAAGAAATGTTTCTGACTGACAAGGGGGCACAACTATGGCGTTATAGACTCCAACAAGCCTTACTTAGATTTTTTGCCCCATACACCCTAATAACGAAACACAACAGTACCAAGATCGCTCTCGCCACTCTCATTACTACTAGCCATTGTTAGTTGGACTTTGTAACTTCATCCATTGAATGAATGTCAAATTATAAATTGTCTTGCCTATCTCCATTGTATTCAAATATTAATTTATATAAAAAGTTGTTTCAAAATTTTTTTGTAAGATATATGTATGTAATATGATAGTATACACTTAATCAAGTTTTTCTATTTTTTATTTTTTGTTATTTTTTTGGGGGGTTGTGACCAATTTAAAACAAAAACAAAAAAAAATCCTACTTGACCGTTTAGTATGGATAACCGTCTCGATTAGTCCGGTTCCGAATCAAACCGGTCCTAGCTCCATGTCCGGTAAACCGTTCTGGTTCGATTTTGTGAACACTGGCCACCAGGTACTCATTGTCGCTCAAATCAGTAGGACAAATGGGCATGACCACTTTGAGAGGTGGAAGCTTGTCACTTGAATTGTAGTTAGGATTGATGGGTTCCCTTTTAGCCCTTTTAAGATTGAAGAAATGGGGGATCCACATATGGAATGAGAGTTTGAAGCAAAGATTACTTCAAGTATTCCAACAAAGATTTTTTTTAATGCTTGTGGCTTCCGGCCGTAAGCATAAATTTTATCCTCGAATATCACTGTATTCTCGAGGGTGAATTCGTCATAACAAGGACCCAATAGCGGCAAACCGACAACATAATGCAGGTCTAAAAGAGAAATCCCAACTTCTTCATGATCAAATAAATTGGTGTTGGTGAGTGAATACCAAGTTTCTAGATATGCCCAAATGACATTAGAACACCAGTCATAAGGCCAAGCGGAGCATTCATAGGCATTCAATAATCCAGCGTTGGAAAGTTCGTTCTTGAAGCAAGCACACATCTCCTGGGTCTAGTTATATTAACCATGAAGGTGGTGGTTTTCTCCTTCACATTGGATCCCTTGAGAGTCCCACTTGATGTGATCTTTAGGAAGTTTCAGTTCGTTTGCAATCTTCTGTCCCAGGATTGGGAAGACTCTACCGCCTACAAAATTCTTATGGGCGTAATTCAACAAAAGGTTACTTTGCCCGTAGGTGCCTTCAAATGACCACTTAGTAAACTTGGCTTGACCAAGGGGCACAACCGCATAATTCACAGAAAAAGGCTGCTTTAGAAATGGACAGACACAGTTGTCGACCATAGATATATATGAAGATACTAGGGTGAGCCCACTAGCTCACAGGAAAAAATGAGCTCAATGGTCCAGATTGAATATGGGCCGATTTGACGACGAGTAGTGTTTAAATTTTAAATTTTTTTCTATAAATCCAATTCACTTGAAATTTGGAGGATGTGTATTTTACATGAAATAAATTGACAAAAATACCCTTGAACAGTTTCGGGGTATTTTGGTCAATTTTGTTTTCACGAATTATTTTTTTATATTTTTATTAGGTGCGGCTTGATGAGAAAAACATGTCTAAAATTTCAAATAATTTGGATTTGTAAAAATAAATTAAAATTCAAACACTACCATACATCCGTGTTCGTCAGATCGGCCTAGATTCAATCTGAACCGTTGGGCTTATACTATTCCATGAGCTAGTGGGCTCACCCAAGCTTTTTCCATATATATATATATATATATATGTTGGTGACAAGCCAGAGAGATTCCAATGCATTCCACCTGCTTATCCTCTCATTTTGTGAATTCCTCAGGACACATGGTGTATGGAAGAAGAAAAAAAAGACAAATTTGACATTAGTCAGTCTCAACTCATCAATAGATGTCCTAGGTTCAGACCGACGATGGATGCCTGATATGGCTCAAGTCGCATGTCCAACCTTGGATTCACTTCTCATATATTTAGCTCGGGTTTTGATCGACAACTCATGGCTACGGTCGCAGATCCAACCTTAGACTTATTAATATACATCCTAGGTTCCAACCGACACGGATGCCCGATATGGCTCCAGTCGTAGGTCCAATTTTGGATTCACATATAAGATATTTGTCTTAGGTTCAGAGAAACGGTGGACGTCGAAGACATTGCTCAAGTCAAAGATCGGACCTTTGACTCATCAATATACATCCTAGGTTTTGACCTATGACGAATGCCTGATATGGCACAAGTCGTAGGTCTCTTGGATTCACATCTTATATATTCGTCTTAGGTTTTGACAAACGACTCATGCATGTTGAGCCATACCCTTGACTTATCAATATACGTCCTAGGTTTTGACCGACAATGGATGCATGATATAGCTCAAGTCGCAGGTCCAACCTTGGATTCACACATTATATATACGTCTTAGGTTTTGACTGCTTAGGCATGCCCTCAAGTAGAAAGTCCTAACTTTAGACCCGTTATATATTTGTCTCAGGTCCAAACCTATGACAGATGCCCACAATGTGTCAAAACTTGAACTCAGGCCTTACACCCTTCCCATATATATAGGACTAAGTCAAAGATCTAAACCTGACCAATAATTGATAGTCCTTAATATGGATCTATCGTCGACTAGAGACTTAAATCCTCGCATTTGACCAATGTGCCACTTGGGTGGTTTTCGAATTGGCTAATGATGGATAAACATATTACAAATTTGACTGCCAGCACAAATCCAAGAGATGAAGTTGGAAAAAGGGGGCCGGACAAAATTGAAGAAAGTTTTGGTTGACGAGGTGACAAAAACATAACGCATAACTTTCTTGTGCATCTGAAATCCAATCAGTCATGAAGAAATCTCTCTCAAAATCGTGAAAGACTCACAAAATTTTGACAGAATATCCCCATGCCCAAACCGAATTTTCAGATTTACGTGAAGGATTTTCTGACCTCAGTCTGATTGGAGCACCAGTGAAGTTTTGTAAATCCCACAACCCCAAACCATAGACAAGGTTGAGTAAAATCCCGAAAACAGTGGCTATGGCAGAACAAAGCATGTTTTAAAAACTTCAAGTCATGTCCCTATTGTGAGCAAGAGCTCAGAAAGCAGGTTGCGGCCGAGGAATGCAGAAGGAAATGATAATAGAAAAGGGGAACGAAAGGGAAATCTGCCTTTATAAAGGCTTTAACGAGAATCTGAAACCCTATGAAGATAAAAGAAGATTGAAAATTTTGGATGTTGCTAAAAAAAAGAAAAAACGCCTCAAAATCAAGCTCATGGCGCTAAAATGATCATTGAGCATTTACGAGGCCTTATTCGAACTCAAAGAGTCGACAAAAAATAGAAAGGGGCTTCAAGAGATTTACAGAGGGGACGGTCAAGCTCACGGCTGCAAGCGCTAAAATGATCATTGAGCATTTACGAGGCTTTATTCGAACTCAAAGAGTCGACAAAAAATAGAAAGGGGCTTCAAGAGATTTACAGAGGGAACGGCTAGAAAGAATTGTGGTGGTCGGGAAACATAAGAGCTTGAGTTTGAGATTCTTGAGAGTAAGAGAAAAACCTGAAAGACGCCTAAAAAAAAAAAAAAGAAGAGCTGGTCAGGTGTTTGTAGAGTACATGGCAGAGGTTGCAGAGGGTTTCCTACTTTCTAGTGCAAAGATGAAGAAGGAAGAAGGGAGAAGGCGGAGACAAATGAGAGGAAAGTCGAGCAAGCCTCGAACCCTGTCTTATTAAGGCAAGGCTAATTAATCATGGCATGCAGGGGGTGGACAAAAATGCCCTTGCATGCAATCTAGAAGACGATTGGGTCCTAAGTAGAGGACTAAATTTCCCTTGTGTGTGATTTAAGAAGAAAAGCTTGCCTTTTCTGGACTTGCAGATTTCATGAGAAGGTGTTGAATTGCGTAGGCATCATCCTCTGAGATACTATCAAACATAGATGCTCAAACGAATGGTTTCTGAAACGTGACCATTAGCCATTACAAGCATTGATTGGATGAAATAAAATATACAATGGCGCATAAGGCAAGTCATTCACATGAAGATAAAATTTCAGGACAGGCGGTGTGGCATCAGTCTCGGATGTTAATAATCTTTTCAATCCTGGTCACCTCCCTATGAACTGAGGACAAAATCCACTTTGCACAGTCGGCCTACCCTTCATCATATCCAAGGCGACATCATAGGCTTCCTCCTCAAAGATGTCGAAAGGACAAGAAGTTCGTCCAATAGCAGTTGGCTGATGAACCTGAGATCTTGAGAGTTAAGGGTTCGAAGGTTGGCCATGACTAATTTCTATGACCATGGCAACCGAAGGATTCGAAGTTGACCCCCTGATAGAATTTCTGTTCTCCATAATGATAAGGTCGTCGATCAACTCATATATCTTGGCTAACAACTAAGGATAACAAAGGATATCAAACCATCTCATGTCGAGACAAACTCTAGGACATATCCTTGAGCTATAATATGCATCTCCGCACAATATTGAAAGAGTTTAGATATAGTATGATACACTTTTGAATCTGTCGCTAGTCAAATATGTGCACCTTGGCTAATGCCTGATCGTTAAATACTATCAAGCCCTCTCAATTTGAGACAAACTCTGGGACATATATAATCACAGATACCACAATATGCTCTCCACATAATATTGGGAGAATTTTGATACGGTATGATACGTCTTCGAATCCGTCGTTTTTCAAAAAGTGTGTGTTTGACAGATGGAACATAAGGAAACCTTAGGTGTGTCCTTGCAAATATATTCAATGAGGCTTCATGTGCCTCTAGTCCAAGAATCATATGGATTGGACATCATTTGGCACACCGGCCATAATTTGTTGGCGGCCAAGATATGACTTGATCTACAACTCCAAATATAATATTCTTCCGAAACTCTCCCAAATTTTTAGGTCATTTGGAGATGGCTTAGTACATCATTCAAATTCATCAACAACTAGATCATTATGCATCGTTTTCCAAATAGATAATCTGGATGACCTCTGGTCACTAAATTTGAGATTGATCTCAATCTATAAAGAGTTTTCTCATGGGACCTAGACGATTGGATTCCTGAATCAATGCCCTATCAGCCATGGAAATGGGGCATCCTATCATTTTCTTGAGAAAGCGGCAAGCTCTACAACAGTAACCATAAAACTATGCAAACGTTTGTCCATAGATGGATGATTTCTCCTAATATATGTTGAGTCTTGAGCCCAAAGTTTGTGGAGATGTGCGTCAGAATCCCCTATACAAAGTGATCATACTCCTAGGGTTTATAATTCCTTATAGTGGAAGCAGTTGCACCCATAGTTCTCAGATTTGCTATCACAATCTGCAGCGGACATGGAATCTCTTCGACGAGCCACATCTCTCTCGTCAGTGATTCATTTGAGGTGTATTTTAAACCATTGTGTTAATCTTTGAATCCTTTGTAATCAAAATTTCATAATGAAAGGATTCGTCATGAAAAAGCAGTAGTGGAAATACTCAGACATGTCGTTGTCATTCTGTGGATAGGGTTACGGCAGATAAGAAATAACCACTTTCCTTGATTTTCTCATGGACTATCACGATGAATCTTGACAGTTGCACACTCAAATTCAAACATTCGGATAATATTAATATCAAACAAGAAAAGAGTTATTATGAAAGCCATTTGTAAGTGCTTTCAAATTCAAACAAGGATATGAGCTTGTCGCTTCAAACCGAATCGTGGGAGATAATCTATATGGTCAATGATTTGGATGTACTTCATGGATTCTCATCCCTATCATTTCAAAAGGTATATTTAAACCCTCTTCTAACTCAGGGAAGGAGAGGACGAAATTGATACGCAGCCATTTTCCCATTTTGTATGTGGTAGAGAGAGAGAGAGAGAAAGAAAGAAGAGAGTGGCTATTCATTGCATCGTCAGTTAAGAGATTGGCCCTGATATTACCATCTTGTGATCTATGGTGTGGAAATCATTGAGAGAGATAGAGAGAGAGAATCTATTGATTTTTTACATAAATGAAGCCTTAGCTCGAGTACGAGCAGATTCATGGATAGTACCTCTGCATATAGTCAGGTATACGGGCCCATATGTCCCTTGGTGTTGATGTTGTCCACTTGTCTATATATTTTTCCTCTTAAAACTGTGAATGTATAAGCTTCAAGGCTGAAATCAAAGGTGTTAGACCTCACATAGTGGGTTGATGTAAACTGTAACAGGAATTGAAAGTTTCATATAAAAACCCTTTTCGTTTCCATTATATGAAACTTAATGGAGAATGTGTCCCCAGTTGCGTAGTCCTCTGATTTATTTATTTGTTATGGGGTCATAATATCTTAAGCATATTACCTACCAAATTTCAGCACGACCAGTAGCCTGAAATTTGACATTCAATTCAATAGAGGTATTGACTCTCTTAGTATCATCCTATGGTAGTGGTTGTGAATTAAGCTGCAAAAGGAGATAGCCGTGAGGGGAATAATTGAATTCAAATCTAAGGAATGGCGCATGAACACCAAGTTCTTCATTCCAAATGCCTTATTGAGTTTCAGTTTAATCTTATGAAGAATACCCATATCATAACTAAAGATTGTCATGTCATCACATATAGTAACAAAACATCTTATTATTTTGACGTTCTAGACACAGATTATAATGGCTCCATCAGAATTCGACATTGATGACTTCACTTCGATATTTCTCAAACCAAGTACAGAGTACTTGTTTGAGTCCACAGGAGGTTCATCAATGTTTAAACACCCTATTTTGAGAATCGTTAACTTCAAGAGGTAACTTCGTATATGCTTCCTCATTAAGAACGTCATTGAGAAAAACATTTTTAACATCTAGTTGATAGAGGGGTTATTGTTGGATGGAGGCCATTGAAATTAATGTCTCACTAGTAATCATAAGGACTATCGGGGCAAATGTTTCTGCCAAGTCAATTCCATATTGTTGGTAATAACATTTTGCCACAAGATGAATCTTGTATCATTCAATGTTGCCATCTTCTTTTGTTTTGATTTTATAGAGCCATTGGCATCCGACCTTTGTGTTTCCTTTTGGCAGTGGTACAAGATCCCAACATGCAAGCAATTAACCTCATCTAACTCATTTTTCTTTGTTAATTTCCAATCATGTGGAAGTTCAACTTCTTGTAAATTAGGGATTTAGGATAAGAATAAGCAAAAGCAATAAAAGCTTTGTGCTGTGGTAAGAAGCTTTCTTAATTAGTAGGATAGGCAGGTGGGACAGAGACACCGGTGTTGTCTCTAAGAGCAAAAGTGGCACAAAGTTTACAGGTGCAGCTTTTGATTAGGATTATCAGCATTAGTTGATTGAGCATCTTCTGATTTTCAAGTTCAAAGCATAATTATAATGTTTAAAAGAGAATGGAACAATAACAAAAAATGAAACCAGAAAAGAAAGGTAAGAGGATGAGCTTTCATCTTTATTTTTAGAATAATGAATATGCTAAAAAAACATATCTGGATATCCAATGTCTTTTGTTCACAGGTTCATAGCATCTATATTCTTTTTGGTGATCACGATAATGCAAAAAACAACATTTTATGGTTTTGGGATAGAACTTGTCTCTCTCTCTCTCTCAATAGAGGGTACCAATACAAAATAAATACAACCAATTCACACAAAAGGGAATAGTGAGGTCGTTGAGTGGACATTTTCTCATAGGGTGACTGTTAAGATAAAACAGAGGATGGCATAATGTTGACGAGATAAATTGTTCTACAAACAACTTCTGCCCAAAAATCTTTGGGGACAATTGTGGATAGAGTAAGTGCTCTTGTGGTTTCTAATATATGGGTTTATGCTCTGCAACATAATTGTGTTCTAGAGTGTAAGGACATGACTATTGGTACTGAATGTTTTTGTTAGAGAAGAAGTTTTTAAGCAACCCACTAATTTATTCCCCTTGTGAGCATAGGGCATTAATTTGGTGAAAAATACAAGGAAAATGGGACTATTTAAAGGTACTTAAAATTGAATAAAAATTCTATAGAGTTTTGAAAGGTACAAGGAAAATGGGTGAGTCTTATTGATGAAGGTGAGTCTACAAGATGAAATACAAGGCAGATGGGACTATTGAAAAGAACTTAAAATTGACTCAAATTTCCATAATGTTTTGTGAGATTATTCATGCAAAAACTCTATATATATCCAATGAGATCATCAATGAAGGTTAAAAAATATCGAGGTTCACCATTTTATATAATAGGTGTAGGTCCCCACACATTAGAATTTACAAGGTCAAGTATATAGGATGAAACAAAACTACTGTGGGAGAAGTGTAAAGAATGAAAATTTTACAAGTTCACAACTTTCAAAATGGTTGTTATCCATAAAAATTTTATTTTCAACGGTACCAAGAACATCACAAGATAATACATGTTGTAACCGAGAAGGATAAAAGTGATTAAGGTGTTGATGCCACAAATATATGTCATCAACAATAGCCAAAACACAGACATAAGAAGTTGGCATATGAAGGTAGTCCAAGTAGTATAGATTTCCATCTTTATGTCCAATCCTAATCAGCTTCCCTAACTACCAAACTATGCATAGCAACTAGATGGAGAAAAAATAACATTACAATTTGATCGAGTAATCTGACCAATAGAGAGTAAATTGATGGCAATTGAGTGAATATCGCAAGCATCATAAACACTAAGTTAACTAGTCAGAAATAAGGGATATAGAGCGAGATTTTTAAACTTTCATAATGGTTCCATCAGCAACATAGATAGTATTAGAAAAAGACTTACATTCAACCAATATGAACTCATTAACTGTCATATGATGAGAGGCTCATGAATCTATCATGAATCTATCAAGAAAGAACTCATTAACTGAGAAGGTTGTTTTGTGTTTAGAGGTCTGGCGAGACTGCGGAAGTATAGACTATAATTGTTCCAGTGTAAGTATTACCACAGACAGAGCAATACTAGTAGCATGATCTGCAACTTGTGTTGGGGTGCAATTGTTCAATGATTGACTTGTTTCAGCAGCATTAGTATGTTTTTCTTCTTATTTGGGCATTGAACTTCATGTGTCTGAGTTCCTTAAAGTAATTGCATGTGAGAGATAACATATTCATTTTTGATGGACATAGGAGAAATTATACGATTGCCATTTAGCCTCATTCTATTATTGAGGACAAGTTATAACAAAGACTACTTCTCCCTCAAAAGTTGAACTAACTCACTTAATTTTAGTTTCTTCTGTAATTAACTCAGAGGGGGCTAGAGTTAGAGTAGAGAGGGAGCTTCTATATAATATGGTATTTCCAACACTTTCAAATTCGAAACAAAATGCTCTAAAAATTCAATAACTTGAAATTCATTTCATGATTTGTATTAGGGCCATCTTTAATCATTGATTCAAAGAGGGCTAGAGCATCCCAGAGCATCTTCATGGATAAATAGAAATCCTGGATAGATTAATCACCTTGCTTGAGAGAGCGAAGTTCCTATACGAACTTATATTTTCATGCCTCATAGGTATGATGATAAATTTCCTCAAGAAAGATCCATGCTTTTTGAGAAGTTTCGAAATTGCTTAGACTGATCCCTATATTACTCTTTGATGACCCCATCAGCCATACTATAATTCTAGCAATATTTATTCCCAACTCCTACGGTTTCGATGTTTCTGTACTAGCATCTTCGACTTACACAGCTTAGGCCTTTAAGATTCGATAAAGAATGACATTGCTCCAATATTTTCTTTTTCCTTTTAAACGCTTTACTTAGTTAAAGTGAGGAACTTCCTCTCGCTACTGTGCCATCAATTACGCATTATGTTATTGTTACTATATGTCTTCGCACTTGGAAAAGTAACATTTCATAGCCTGAAATCAAGCTTACACTCGGTTTTAAGCCCAAGTAGGAGGCTAACTCCGCCAAGTCGGGCCTCCTAATCCAACTAAGTCTTCTAAGAGAAGTACATAAAATTCAAAGATACAGGTCAAACTCACCTCGATTTCCAAATGAAAAGTGTTTTATGCATCATACCCAATGGCGCCCGAATCTCGACTCTGAGTGTAATCTCAATATCCATTGAAGAAAAGTAGTGCATGCGCCTTGACACAAAAAAACAAAAGAGAGAGAGAGAGAGAGAGAGAGAGAGAGGAGGAAGTGAGTACGACAGTAGAAGTCGACAACAACTACTATTACTACGACGAAACTAAAATTAAGTTAACGTAAACGTAACCGTAAACCCTTAAAAACCCTTTTAAACCTTTTACGTA
>NW_006500104.1:3716034-3754251 GCF_000471905.2 Amborella trichopoda
ACGTAACGTAACGTAACGTAACGTAACGTAACGTAACGTAACGAACGTAACGAACGAACGAACGAAGAACGAAGAAGAAGAAGAGAGAGAGAGAGAGAGAGAGAGAGAGAGAGAGAGGGAAGTGATCGACATGGAATGCAACAATACATTATCCAGCAAAATAATTTGAAACTAAGGCCAAAACCCTTAAAACTTTTCATCGACCAACAGCACAGAAATCAGCTACACACGTCCAATTTCTTACCAAAATCATCTTTTAACCCTAACGACACAAAATCCATCGTAGTTGGTTCTCAACTTCCATTGAAGTCTGGATAACATCATTAAATATGAGGCTCTCTTATGTTGAAAATGATGCAAAAATTTAGGACGTGATGCAAAAATTAAGGAAGTGTGAACTGTGTCAAATGTAGTTATGACTTATGGGTATCTCTCTATGTTAGTGGGTGTTAGTGGGTAGTTATTTATGGGGAGTTATCTAATCATGTAGGTTTGTTGGGAGTTATCAAGTCACGTAGGTTTTATGGGTATTATCTAATCACGTAAGTTTGTGGTAGTTTGAGTAGTGGGTAGTTTCAAAAGTGTTATAATGCCTATGGATAGGCACCATGTAATGGGATAATTGTAACCTGTAGATGTAACGTGGATGTAACTTGTATGTAACCTGTGGATGTAACCTGTGAAATGAGATATCAGTGATAAACCTTGAGAGTTTTTTATTCTCTCTCCAAGAAAAGAGTGTTTACTTCTTTGGTAAAAGAAACCAAATGCTGTAAAAGCACTCACGTATCTTTTCAAAAAATACCAATAGTGGTATCAACCCTTATCCAAAAAATTCCAACATGGTGTCAAAGTGTATGTAAAATTCAACATGGTATTAGAGCCAAAGTTATGAAAAATGGATAGGCATTGGAGATTGTCAAAGAAAGAGATAAGGAGATCACAGGTTGCCATAGAGACAGTCGTTGGTGTGGAAATTTAGGACCAGTAGGTCAGAGACAAAACTCAAGGGAAAGGTGATAGAAATTTAAATCTCTTGATTTATTTTCCTGCTATATTCTATATGGCACAACCTAGTTGTCCAAATATTTTTCAGCTATTGATTACAATTATCAAAGGTGGATTTTATGAGCATTGGAAAAATTAAAATGAAAACAATGTTTGGGTCTTGCTAAAAAAAAAAAGAAAAACAGAGGTGATTTTGAAAAATAGAAAAAAAAAAAAAAAAAAGCAAAAAAAAGTTTGATTAAAATGTTAGGTGAATTGCAATGGAAAAAAAAGGAAAGAAAAAAAAATTTAAATGTGATGAAAATAATTGGAGAGCTATTGATGTCATATTTTTGAAAAAAATTTCCAAAATGAAATTTTAAAAAAAAAAATCTGAGAGGGGGACATGAGTAGTCCTCTTGGGAAATCCATGACTAGTGTAGGCCATGGAAAAATGATTTTTGAAAACGGAAAATAGGATACTACAATCCTAGTTTGTCATGCCATGGAACGGCATAATGAGAAATCCATGTCTAGTGTAGGCATAGGAAAAATGATTTTTTTGAAAAAAGAAACTAAGACATTACAGTCCTAGTTTGTCATGCTATGGAAAGGCATGATGATGCCATGAAAAGGCATGATGATGCCATGGAAAGGCATGATGATACATGAAAAGGCATGATGATGCCATGAAAAGGAATGATGATGCCATGAAAAAGCATGATGATGCCATGAAAAGACATGAGGGTACCTAATAAGAAGGCATAAAAAAGAAATTGTGTTCAAAAAAGTAGGACACCACAGTCCTAATTTTTCATGTCATGAAAAGGCATGATGATGCCATAAGAAGGCATAAAAATGAAATGTGTTTTTGAAAAACAAAAAACAAAAAAGGAGGACATAGTGCAACATAATTGCTGCAATTTGTTTTTGTAGAAAAAACATCAAGAAATATGGAAATTCCTACTCCCAAAGGAAAGTTGAATGACTTTTGTCGAAAGCAAAAAAATAAAAAAAAAAATTTACAAAATTATCAAGGGGGGACTTGACCATAGCCCTATTTTTATCTGTGAGGTAGTAGTCGAAGGAAAAGAATTTTCAAGATCCTATATGGATACAAAAAAAAGAAGCTGAATATAGTGCAACCTATTTTGCCATATCGCATTTGACGAAAATGAAAGAAGTTAAAATTAAAGATGACGAAGAAGAGAAGATGAAGATTGCAAGGGAAGAAGAAATTTGTGAAATGAAGAAGCATATTGAAAGCTTGAAGCCCAGATTTCTACATTAAAGGAGGACAATGTAAACCTTCGTAATTTTATTGAAAATCTTATACACAAAATTTAAAAGAAAAAGAGGAAATTTTACATCAAGGTGGAATGTTGAAAATGATGCAAAAATTTAGGATGTGATGTAAAAATTAAGGACATGTGGTCCGCGTCTAATGTAGTTATATATTATGGGTATCCCCCCATCTATCTTAGTGGGTGTTAGTAGGTAGTTATTTATGGAGAGTTATTCAATCATGTAGGTTTTTGGAGAGTTATCTAATCATGTAGGTTTTGTGGGTAGTTATCTAATAACGTAGGTTTGTGGTAGTTTGAGTGTGGGTAGTTTCAAAACTGTTGTAAACGCCTATATATAGGGACCATGTAATGGGATACTTGTAACATGTAGATGTAATGGCGATGTAACTTGTGCAAAACATGTGAATGTAACCTATGAAATGAGATATTAGTGATAAACCTTGTGAGTTTGTGATTCACTGTCTAAGAAACGAGTGTGTACTCTTTTCTAAAAGAAACTAAATATTGTAGAAGCACCCACGCATCTTGTCAAAAAAATATCAACAGTGGTATCAGCTCGTATACGAAAAATTCCAACATGGTATATAAAATTTCAATATGATATCAGTGCCCATGTTGTGAAAAAGCGATAATCATTGGAGAGCCCATGTTGTCAAAAAGATAGCTGATGGAAATCACTAGTTAGTATAAGAAAGAGAAAAGGAGATCACAGGTTGTCCAAGAGACAATCATTGGTGTGAAAATTTAGGACCAGCAGGTCAGAGACAAAACTCAAGGGAAGGGTGATAGAAATTTAAATCTCTTTATTTAATTTCCTGCTTTATTCCATATGGCACGATCTAGTAGTCCAAATATTTTTCAATTATTGATTACAATTTTCAAAGGTGATTTTTATGAGCATTGAAAATTAAAATGAAAACATTGTTTGGGTCTTGGTAAAAAAAAAAAAATGATGATTCTGAAATCTAAAAAATTGAAAAAAAAAAAAAAATTGATTAAAATGTTAGGTGAATTGCAATGAAAAAAAAGGAAAGAAAATAAAATTAAATGTGATGTTCTTGGAAAAAGTAGATGGAGATTTTTAAAAAAAGGGGAAACAAAATTGGAGAGCTATTGATGTCAAATTGTTTGGAAAAGTTTTCAAAAATGAGATTTAAAAAAACATTTCTGAATGGGGGAAATGAGTAGTCTTTATGGGAAATCCATGACTAGTGTAGGCCATGGAAAAATGATTTTTGAAAACGAAAAATAGGATACCGCAGTCCTAGTTTGTCATGCCATAAAAAGACATGATTGCAAATCCATGCGAAGAGTAGTAGGCATAGAAAAAATGCTTTTTCTGAAAAGGAAAAATAGGACATTACTGTCTTAGTTTGTCATGTCGTAGAAAGGTATGATGATGTCATGAAAAAGCATGAGGGTACCTAATGAGAAAGCATAAAAAAGACATTGTGTTTGAAAAAACAGAACACTACAATCCTAGTTTCTCATGTCATGAAAGGCCTTGATGATGCCATGAGAAGGCATAAAAACAAAATGTGTTTTTGAAAAAAAAAAGGAGGACCGCAGTCTTATGCCATGAGAAGGCATAAAAAACATGGTAGAAAAATGTCAAAAAAAACAAGGAGTTAAAAAAAAAACTAATTACTGCAATTTGTTTTTGTAGAAAAGACGTCAAGAAATATCGTAATTGCTACTCCAAAAAGCAAGTTGAATGAATTTTGTCAAAAGCCAAAAAATTAAAAAACCAATTTACAAAATTATCGAGGGCGCACCCGACCATAGCCCTATTTTTATCTATAAGGTAGAAATCGGAGGAAAAGAATTTTCAAGATCCTATATAGATACGAAAAAGAAGCCGAACATAGAGAAACATATTTTGTCATTTTGCAATTGACAAAATGAAAGAAGTTGTTGAAATTAAATATGAGGAAGAAGAAAAGATGAAGATTGCAAGGGAAGAAGAAATTTGTGAAATGAAAAAGCATATTGAAAATCTTGAAGCCCAAATAAATAAGGAAATTAAAAACCATCTTAATTTCATTTAAAATCATGTGCACAAAATTTAAAAGAAAAAGAGGAAATTTTGCATTAACGGGAATGTTGAAAATGATGCAAAAATTTAGGATGTGATGCCAAAATTAAGGACGTGTGGTTCGTGTCTAATGTAGTTATGAGTTATAGGGCTCTATGTTAGTGGGTCAGTGAGTAGTTATTTTATGAGGAGTTATCTAATTACATAGATTTGCAAAAGTTATCTACTTACATAGATTTGCAGGAGTTATCTAATCATGTAGGTTTTATGGGTAGTTATCTAATAACGTAGGTTTGTAGTAGTTTGAGTAGTGGGTAGTTTCAAAACTGTTGTAAATGCCTATATATAGGCACCATGTAATGGAATAATTGTAACATGTAGATGTAACTTGTGCGAAACCTATGGATGTAACCTATGAAATGAGATATCAATGATAAACCTTATGAGCATGTGATTCTCTCTCTAAAAAAAAAGTGTGTACTTCTTTGTTAAAGTAACCAAATACTGTAAAAGCACCCATGAATCTTTTCAAAAGATACCAACAATGGTATCTACCTTCATCCAAAAAATTCCAACATGGTATTAAAGTGTATGTAAAATCTCAAGAGGTTTATCTTTAATGAAATTTGTGAACTCTACCTTCCTTTCTATCCTTTTAGTTGTAGCATTTGTCTTAAGAATACAAGAAATCTTCTTTTTGTCTTTTTTGGAATCCGCTTGGATGCTTTAAAATGAATATTTAGGAAATTGCTTCTGCCAAGGTATGCGGCCCTTAGCCTCCGTGAGTAACTGTACTTAGCTGAGTCATGCACACCCTTTTCAAAAAAAAAATGCAAAAATTATTTAATAATGAGAAATCTGAATACATCCAAAAAATAATAATAATAAGAAAAAATCAGGACAAGCATTTAGAGTTTATAAAAATTATTAGAAGGCTACAAAAGATGAGAAAAGCTACAAAAACTGGACTACTAAAATTTTGAAATGGACTTGAATACTTCAGAAAATTACAAAAAAGGGGAAAATATGAAATATCCTAAACTATCCTAAACTATCAAAAAAATAAAATCTTTTCTTAGCAATGATCATTTTTTATTTTTCAGATTTTTAATTTTTTTTAAAAAAATATTAGATGGTTTTTGTGGGGGCGAGTAGGGTGGCCCCAACACATATGAACACCAAATTACTCAGCCAAGTCCGAGAGGACTAGGCCGTCACAAAACACTTAATTTTTTTGGTGCATTTACGGTGAGGAATCCATCCTCCTTCAAAAATTAGGGTAAAATTAAAATATTCTACAGCCAAAGGCCTCGATTGAAGTAGAACTTTGAACTGAATTCCATTGCCATGGTTTTTCCTTCATTTTAAGGTTTAAAAAACCCAAAATATAAAACTCTAGTCTCCCAGCAAAGCCCTGAAAATGGCCATGGAACCTTAGAAACACCAACTTTATTGAGCTACTATTCATTTGAGTCGAATGCCATGACCAATGCTTCTCCAACAATGTAAATTTTATAGATAGATCAACTCTAAAGATCTCACGCCAAATCCTTGATTTCCTTAATTTTTGTCGAGATGGGGCACATTTTCCACTCTGCAGGTTCACATTTTTCTCTCTTTTGCGTTCTTTAATGTGTGTGTGCGCGCGAGAAAGAGAGAGAGAGAGATGAAAAGTCTAATTTCTTGAGGTTATCATGCTTTCTTTCAAAAGCAATACATAACTAAGAAATTTCTAATCCTTAACACGCAGTGTAAGTTTAGGTTGCCACCACAACTGCATTGTAGACCCTCATTTTCAGTCACCCAACCCTGCTTTCTATGGAATTAGGATCGAAAGGTACTCTAAAACACTTACAAATCAATCTCCATTATAGGAAGTACATTTGGTGCTCGTAGAAAGTTCGACTACCGTCAATTGAGACAAACATCGAACTATTTAATCGAACCTTGATTTGGGAAGCAAGTCATTAGGAGTAATATAAAAGCCCAATGTGAGGGAGTTAGGGTTTTGTAATAAATGTTTTTTTTTTTCAATAGATAGAGAAGATAAAGCAGAAGCCTCTTGGAGAGAAAACTATAACAGAGGAAAACTGAGAGACAAGAAGGAGAAGAGAGTAGCTGTGGGTTGATCTAGATCGTTATAGAGAGAAAAACCAAAGACAGATAAGACACCTCTGGAAGAAGAAGAAAAAGCAATATAGACTTGCAAACCAAGAGAAAGCTTACCTAATTGAAGAAGGTGTCTATGCCACCATATCTCTTGGAGCTCCATTATTATTAGTAAATTTTCACCCTATTTCTCTCGTGGTCTTTGCCTGAAAGAAGTGAACAATGCAAGTCCAGTTTCTAGTGCTTTTATTATTGGCTCATTTGCTTACTTGAAGGTTTTTTCCCACTCTTAACACACACAAAGGTAAGGGTTCCAGTACACGCATCAAGATATTTGCAAGAAGGCTCAAATGGATAAGCCCAACAATATTCTATCTAACCTAGTTTTCCCTGCACCCTAAAACACTACTGGTCATCCCTATCATTATTTGCTTGTGAAGTGAGACCTCACGGTCATAGGAGGAGCAAGGAAGATATCCTAAGTAGGCTGATCTTTGTTATTATACTAAGCATAGTGTCTGGGATGTAATGTCGCTCAGAGACTGTCAATGAGTGGCCGCTTGAACATGTCATCACAGCCAACAACCATCTTAACCACCAATCAATACTTTTACTAATAGTGAACCATTTTGGCAACCGGTGACTAACTCTGAATATGGTGGCACACTTTGGCTACGGAGACGCCTAGACCACCAATGACACCTTGACCACTAGTGGGGCCTTGACTGCTTGTGACACCTTGATCGCCTACGACACCTTGACCGCCGGTCACCTTGACTTCCCGTCATACACCCTGACCACTGTTGATACACCCTGACCACCAATGACCCTCCTTGACTGCCAGTGATGCACCTTGACTACCTATGAAGACTCAACCACAGGGAGAGGAAGAAATGGGGAAGAAATGGGTTGTGAAAGATTGTTGTGATTGTGGATTTAAGATTGATACTAATAAAGGGTGCAATATTATTTTAGTCAATCGGAATATCTACATCATCTGGAAATCAAAGAAGCATGATCTTGTATGCTATAGGGACTTGTATATACCCATTGAAGGGGTAGAACACAAGCCTGAAGGTGTGACCAAGGATGAGTGGAAGAATCTCAACAAAAAGATCTTTAGAACTATTTGACAATGGTTCGGATGATATCGTCTTCCATCATGTATCGAGTGATAAATCAGCCAAGGCGCTATGTTTACAAGTTGCATTACTTGTAGGAGAGAAAGATGGCCGAAAATAGGGCATTCTTGATATGGAAATTGATGAATCTGAAGTCTAGAGATGGGGTTTCCATTGCAGAGCACTTGAATGTGGTGCATAACATTGTTAATCAACTTGTAATGATGAAGATGTCCCTAGACAAAGAGCTACATGCTCTATTATTGCTCAACTCACTACCAAATAGTATGGGGAATCTGATAATCTTCCTAAGCAATTCAATACCTAAGAGGAAAATTACATTGAGTAAGGTTATTAGCAGCTTGTGGATGAGGAGATGAGAAAAGATCCTCCGACCATCCAACTTGCACGCTCGTCACAAATCGATGAAGCCTGGGAGTAAGGACCACAACAACCGACCTAATGATAAAGTTAGAGTGAAGTCTAGAAAGGAGATCCCATGCCTTCATTATGGCAATAATGGGCACATATTGAAAGACTGTCGGAAGTTTAAGAGAAAGCAAAAATTGGACAATGCCAAGAGTAACAGTAGAGGAAAGACAAACCTCTTAGAGAGAAAACCCTGAGAGAGAAGAACAGATCCTCTTAGAGATAGAAAGAGAGAGGGAGCTGCCAAGAGTTGATCTAGAGAATCTTTGAGAGAAAAACCTAAGAGATGGATAAACCCATGACAGAGAAGAAGCCTCTTGAGGAAAGTCACCAGTGAGAGAAAAGCTCGAGACAAAGCCTACCAAAGTAGTCAAAGAGACCTATAACCCAAGAGAGAGCTTGCCACTTGGAAGAAGGCAGTTTGCTCCACCATCTCCTGTTACTCTATTGTTTTTACTGAATTTTCAGCCTCTTTTCCCATGGACATAGCTGGAAAAAGGTAAATCAAGTAAATCTTGTGTCCAGGTCTTTTTTTTGTTTAGTTGCTTACTTGCACGATATTTCACGCATACACACATACATTAAGCATTTGGTATTGTCTCATAAGAATAAGAGTTCCACTATGCCTTCTTCGTATTTGCGAGCATCCTACATAAGGCCAAAAGGCCATGAAAAGAATAAAGAAAGCCCTAAAACGATCAAATAACCATATGAAAAATAGAAAATGAAAAAATGAAGTAAAAGTAGAAGGAAACCTAAAATAACTTTGAAAAAATTAAAATAAGCATAAAAATGTAGAGAATAAAACATTTTCAAAATATCGAAAAAATAAAAACATAAAGGAAAAAAATATGTAAATAGCCATTTTATTTTCCGTTATTATGAAAATGCCTAATAGTTTCCGCTATTACATATCTGCCAATTTTTCAACTTCATAACACTTTTTAAAAAACAAAAAAATGAAACTATTATTTCACTTTTTGAAAAATCGAAACTTTTAAAATTAACCATATCCTACGAACATTTAACTATATCCTACGAGAATATACGAGCATTTTTTCTCGATATTTTAGGGTTCCAAAAAAATCCCTCCCCCAATATAATAATATTTTGCGAACTTGAACATATTTGCTCTCAGCCTTGTCGTGATTGGTATATTTCTTACTTTTTCCTTATACTGTTGATTAAATTTAACTGAATTAATATAATATTTTGTGTTTGTATTAATATTTGTTATTTATCTTTGAAGTGGACTTTTTTATGGGTAAATATTGGATTGAATAATTGATTTATTTAGTTGTACACTATATTGATCTATTACGTAAAACTCACATTTTATGAACCCTAAATTAGTTATATATACCCTTAAATAAACCTTAAATCGACATTATGTAGTCAAGTGTGAAACCCTAAATCAAAATCCTATAAAATCTAAATTTCTAAAATCGACCCAAAAACGTTCACTACATATTTGAAATTCGTCAAATGCCTTCAAAATCCATCAAATGTCGTCAAAAACCTTCAAATATAATCCAAAGCAACCTTCAAAATCCATCAAATGCCGTTAAAAGCCTTCAAATATAATCCAACACTATAGATTGGGATTTCTTGTGAGAGAGGTAACAGATATAGATTGGGATTTCATGTGAGAGAGGTAAGAGTGAGAGAAAATTTGCAGAGGAGAGAGAGGATTCTGAAAATGTTAGCACAATGAAAGAGAGGAGACCGAACTGCAATAAAATGGACGGGTTCAATTTAGGTTTGTAAAAAACCAAAATTGGCCTATTTCAGTTTTTGAAAAAGAAAAGTATAGAATGAGACCATTTACCTTTGATATAGATGGTCACATTAATATTGACCATTGAATGTGAAATTGGGTGGCTGAAATTATTCTATTGATCGAACTCAAAGTTCAAAATAAATATTTTTGGACTTTGTGAAACGTCCAAGCTCTCAATTTTACATCCAATGGTTGTTTATTGTATTGACCAAACTCAAACTTCAAAAGAAATTTTCTTGAACTTTGTGACACATCCAAGCAATCAATTTCATATCCAATGGGCAATATTAATGTGACCACCTTGTTTCAAAGGTAAATGAACTCATTGTATACAACTCCTTTTGAAAAATCAAAAATGGGTAAAATAGTCGTTTTTATAAGTTTAGTCGTTTTTATAAGTTTAGTCGTTTTTATAAGTTTAGTTCAGGCCAATTGGTTTGTGTAATGTTTTGTATAAAATCATTAGCAAATTTATTTCGAATAAATTGAGGGAGGTGCTACATACTTTGATTGATCCCAGATTAGCTACTTTTCTGAAGGGGAAATCGATCACAGATAATATATGGCTAATGAGTTTATTGCACTATGTCACAAAAACTCAACCAATCCTAAGATGTGTTTGCAGCTGGATCTAAGTAGGGCCTATGGTCAAGCTTCCTCGGGTTTTGTTCTTGCGAGGTTGCATGCTTTGGGTTTCCCAAATCTTTTTGTATCTTGGATTCGCCATTGTATTACTTCTCCCTCTTTTTCGGTGCTTCATAATGGTTCCTCAAAAGGATATTTCAAAGGAAAAAAAGGCCTACGACAAGGGTAGTCTTTATCTCTGTATCTTTTCTTGTTGATAATGGGTTTCATAAGTAGGTAGTTGGATCAGACAATACAACAAGGGTACTCTTTGTGTGGCTTTTTTTTTGGCCTATGACTATGGAGTATCACATCTATTTTATGTCAATGATGCAGTTATTCTCTGTGAGGCTTCCTTAGCTGTAGCTGGACAAATGAATTATATTCTCCATATTTTTGGAAACACCATAGGGCAAAAATTGAACATAACTAAAATTAAGGCTTTCTTTTTTGGGACTTCCATGAATGCAAAACATTTGATCTTGAAGGGACTAGGGTTTGGTGAGGGTTCTCTTTCGATTAGGTACTTGGGATTGCCTCTGTTTCATGGTAACCTAAAGCATCATAATTTTCAGAACCTCGTGAGGAAATTCATTAACAAGATAGGAACATGGCAGGCCTTATCCCTCTCTTATGCAAGTCGGTTATGGCTGTTGAAATCGGTGCTAAGTTCCTCAGCCATTTTTTCGGTTCTATCATTTATACTGCCACAGTGTACATGCAATATGTTAGAGTGGCATCTATGAAATTTTTTATGGGTTGGTACAGCTCATGAAAAAGGGGGTTCACCATTCAAAGTGGAGAAATGTATATTTATCAATGGAAGAAGGGAGCTGAGAGTTCGTGATATTATTGAATTCAATAATGCAGGCATGATGAAGTTGGCATGGAGGATGCTAGCAAACCCGTCTTCTCTTATAACTTGTTTCTTTAGGCACAGGTACTTCAGAAATTCTTCTATTTGGGAAGTTGGTAGAAAGTCCTGCTCCTATGCATGGAAGGCCATTCAAACGGGGTTGTTTCTCTTGCACCATAATGTTCGCTGGATTATTGGAGATGGCAGGACAGTTGATTTTTGGACAGATCCATGGTTATTAGAGAAATCCATTTTGGAATCTTATGGTTCCCATATTCGGAAGGACATGGGAAGTTTTGCCAAGCCTAAGGTCATAGACTACTTAAATAGTTCTCCAGAATCCTGGTATTTTCTTAGAACATGGAATCAATGGTTTATAATTTGGAAGGAAGTGGAGGTTGCTTCAATTCCTCTGAAACCCCAACCTGAATTTATGGTGTGGATTCACTCTTCAAATAGAATATTTTCTGTTAAAGAGGCATGGGATTCATCCATCATAAGGATTATTCTCAGTTGATCTTAAGAGCATTATGGTCATCTAAGTTCCATCTAAGGACTAAATGGTTCTCTTGGTTGAGCCTCCATCATCATCTTCCGACCCCTTCCCTCATGCAACAAAGTGAAATCACCCTTGTTTATGTGTGTCCTTTTTGTCATTCTAATGATGACATTGCTTGAATGTGTTTTCGCACAGGGGATTTGGAGGTCGATAGCATGGAGAAGTGGTAAACGCTTTGCTACAAAGCATTCCATTGCAACTACACTGAGGAAATGGTTAGCCTTCAAGTTCAAGTCTGATGGTATTTTTAACATTTGACATTCTCTTTTCTTCACAACCATATGGATGATTTGGGAGGAGCGTAACCAACGTATGTTTCAAGGGAGAACACTCACTCATGAGAAGTTGACTCAAAGGATTGCTTGTCATGTTCATGATCTGGCAGATGCTAAGGCATGGACTTACCATATCTTAGAAAAGGCAATAACTGAGAACTTATATCTTACATAGCAGCAACAAAGGAGCAAGCTACCCATAACGGTGGCATGGGCTTTTCCACTGTCAAATCATTTTAAGTTAAATATTGATGGGTCTTCTATTCAAAATCCAGGTCGAGCAGGTCGTGGAGGCGTCATCAGACGAGATGATGGGTCCTTCATTACTGCTTTTTCAGTTCCTCTTCGAATTTCTTCCAACAATTATGCTGAATTTTGAGGCTTACAAGAGGGTGTTGATTTAGCTTTTCAAATGGACTGCTTTCCTCAACAAATTGAGAGCGATTCTTCTTTACTTGTCCAGGTCATTCAGGGCTAGTGTCAAGCTCCTTGGGCTCTTCATACCATAGCTAGTAACTACAAATCTAAACTTCAAAATCAATCATGGTCCATTTTTCATGTTTATCGTGAGGCTAATATAATGGCCAATGTTCTTGCTAAAAAAACTATAGTTTTTACGGAGGCCACTATTGGGCGCTCCAGGCCCCCAGATTTTCTTAACTTTCATTTACTTCATGAAGTGGTGCAATTACCTTATCGTAGGGTTGTAAAATAGCATGGTGTAATTTTCCCTATCTTTTATTAATGAAAAATGGGTATAGGGTATTCTCCCTCACTAGTTTAACCAAAACAAAAAGTCTAATTAAGAGGTATACGTGTAACAACTGAAACTATTAGGTATAATAACGAAAATATAATAGATATTTACCTAATTTTCTCAATATAGAATAGTGATTAGCTCAATCTAACTCATCAATCGTAGCGAAATACATCTAAATTTTTTAAAAAGAAATTATGTAACGTATCTACATATTTGCAATTTTGTTTTTCAATGTTTTATAATATTTGTCGAGTTCAACAAAATTATATAACATATCTACATTTTTTGCATTTTTTTTATTTTTTTGAATGTTTGGCTATATTTGTCGTGTTCTACACACGACTCAAGGGTACTCAGGCTCTATGGCCAAGGCCAAATAACTCGACCGAGTACGGGTCCGAGTGGACTCGGCCGGGTCCCATCACACTGGCTTATATTTTGTTTCCCTCAAATGCCGCTTCTAAGTCCATTATATTCAACCGCGGAGTCGTTGTTTTATATCATTCACATGAGCTCCAAATCAACTTTTGAGACTGATTTTGGAGACATGAATAAGGACCATTTGGGAGCCCCCAACACTTTATTTGGACACAGGACCAAGTATTGCAATATGGCCTCATGGGAATCTTTTTTTTCTATTTGTAGAGAATTTCTTCCTTTTTTGGCTAGGAAATCTGTCACTATCACAGACTCACATATATATATTATAGAGCAATGGGTCTGGTCTCCATAACTTTTTGTTATAGCAGTGAGGAAGGAGCTTCAAGAAACCAGAAGAGTTCTAGGTCTTTCAAGTTGCACCCATCGTTTACAGGTTTCTTATTTGTCATTTTTTATTGCATGATGATGTGGTTTGGGAGTTATATTTATATATGATAGCATCAGTTGATAACCATTATTTTCATTTTTCATACTTTCTGTCTCTTATATTTCTTCTCTTTTATCGATGTTGAGGTATTTGTTTACTGTTTTATCCTGTGGCTTTGAGAGTTTAAAATGCATGAGCGATTTATACAATTTTTAATATAATTTAGACTTTGATTCTCTACTGGCATTATCGATAAACTTGGAACTCAATTTTGGTGATTTGTTGAAAGTATTTCTCTTTTTTTTGTTCAGATTAATGGGATTTTAATTGCTTTAGTATTGTGTTTCCAGTTAATCATCAATCTGTTGAAATAACTTCTTAAATTAATGATGATTTGGTTGTAATGATTATTGTAATTTTTTTTATATTATTAATTATTAGTCATCAGGGAGTTGGCTTGTATAGGAGCTGTTAATGGCTTTCTCTTAGAATTTTGAAGGTGTTGGCTTTATCTAATAACCATGAGACCGGGTTTCTGGTTTACTGATTGCATGCATGTTCTTTTGGGTATTCACTTCAATATTTTGTTCAGTTAATTATCAATATGTTCAAATAACTGCTTAAATTAATGATGATTTTGTTGCAATGATTATTGTAATTTTTTTTATATTATTAATTTTTAGTCATCAGGGCGTTGTCTTTGTATAGGAGGTGTTAATGGATTTCTCTTAGAATTTTGAAGGTATTGGCTTTATCTAATAACCACGAGATGGAGTTTCTGGTTTACTGATTGCATGCATGTTCTTTTGGGTATTCACTTCAATATTTTGTTCAATAAATGAAAGACGCCCTTGAGATTGGTTTTTGGGTTTTCTATTCTATGCATTTCCTTTTGGAATTCAATTCACTTCCTCATTTTTTTCGATCGACCAGATATCGAAGTATTTGCTGTCGAATCTGTTGCTTTTATTTCTTTCAAGAAAATGATTTTCTTTTTTTGTAAATTTTTTTAAAAAAAAATGGAGGTGTACAAGCCTGTTTTTCTTGGACTAGTAATTTACAAACTGGGGTATCCATACCTGTGGTTCTTGGACTGGTAATTAAAAATTGGAGGTGTCCATGCCTGTTGTTCATAGATAAGTAATGAGTTTCATTCTTGCTGAGGAAGTCTCGATCACTGTTTTTTTGGTTTGTGTGGATTATACGTAGCATTATCTTTTCCTTTGATCTTTTTTGTTTTCATGGCTATTCGGTTTAGTGACATCTTTGCTAATTTTCTCAGGAGCAATGCCAGCTAATATAATGCAATACTTTCTGTTTTTTTGGTCCACTTTAAGAAATAAATTTTACAATTTTGAATTTATGAGCCAATATATTTAAATTACAGACCCATAAAGAACATATGGAACAAGAAGGATTAAAAGCGGCAGAGTCTGTTCTTGCAACCATAGGAGAGCTATCGTTATCGCCTCATGATCAAGACTCAAATGGTGAAAATTCAAACAGCGAAGGGAAAGTAGCAGTGGAAGGGCAGGAGTTGCCACTCCCATCTAGGATCCCTGAGGTTCTTTTTCATTTGATCTTCATCAGCATGTTGTTCCTGCTGGGCTTTTTCATTTGATCTTCTGGAGCAAGTTGTTCCTGTTGAATGTTTCCTATTAAATACTTAAATTTTAATGAAATTAATCTTTGATTTATCTTCTTAATGTTTTCTGGCTGTCAATTAACTTTTAGATCTTTATATTGTCCTCTTTGTATCTTGATATCTCTCATTGAAATTTGCAGGCCTTAGCCCCTGGGTTGATAGGACTAAGGAATCAAAGTGAAGAAAATGATATTGGTACCGTTATTAGCTTAGATAAGGACATTCGTATGCTCTTGAGCTGTTTCAAATATCTCTACAAAAGATATTGTGAACAACAAAGCACGATCACAATGCTGCAACAATCTATCAGAGGAAAGAGGCCCGAGGGAGAGTTGGAGAGAGCAAAGGGAATAGATATAGCATCAGAGAGAAATGCAGCCTTCACTTTGTTGGCACAAGCAGCCTCTGCTGCCACCATCTCAATGGGAGCTGCCTCAGCTGCTCAAGAGGAGCTGGAGGCTGCTCAAAAGAACCTGGAGGCTGCTCAAAAGGATCTTGCCACTTTAGAAGAGCGTCTTGACAAGGCACAACGAGAGAAAAGGGCGGCAAAATCGGAGGCCATGAAGGCGAAGATCGAGGCTAATCGACTTAAGAAAGAGCTAGTGAGTTTCTTTTCTTGGCTCTCTCTCCTTTCTGGGATTAAGTATGCTACATCCAATAGGCTCCCGGAAAACCATAAATCTATTGAGATCATGACATTGCCATCGAGCAAATATAGGGCATTGGTCAATCACTGTCTTGTGAATTGATGGTGATAAAGAAATAGTATGACCCACGAAAGGGTTGGCATCCTGTTTTAGTAGGACATTTAGCTAGATAACTGCATTGGATGATACTTTTCCAGAGTCCATTTTATTCCATTGTGCATACATTGGTACTAGGACATCTTCTTTAAAAGGAAAGAGTATATAACAATGAGTTGGAGCACGGGAAATCATCATCCATTATATGATCACAATCTAGTGAAAACTGTGGAATGATGGACATTGATGGAGAGAATGGAACCTGCCACTAGGTCATGTCCTTCAATGTTGGGTCTGACTCTCTCCATCACATTCATCATTCATTCGACACTGACGACCACAATAGAAAATGGCTTCCCAAGGTACATCGTATTATATCACACCATCACCTATTTTTCTTCAGTAAATAAGATGCTGATACTTTCTACCATAGGCAATGATCAAATTGTTGTCACCGTCTAATCAATCAATCCATGGACTTTAATGAAGAGCTGCCTACTGATTGAATCATGTCATGTTGATGTCCATCGGTTCTCCTTAACAATTCATCACTTGATAGAGCAGTGATAACATTTAGGACCGTAGCTTTTCTATGATAATATAGGGTGAAGTATATTTTCCTTTCGCTTCAATGATTTAATTATCTTGATAACATTGATTGTTCTATGTTAGAATGAATCATGGTAAGACGTTAACGATTGTTCAATCACCTTGATTATACTACACTTGCTCATGCAGCAAAATGTTTGGATACTCAAACGCGAGCTCACTGCTGAGAACAATGAATTGCGCTTTTTTGCTGGTCTTCTAAAGCATGGTTCACAGAAACGACCACGAACTTCTCCTACAAGTTCAACACAAATGGCAGAGGGACATCCCACCTTGGATGCACTGAGCTCATCTAATCTCAACAAGGCACCACTAGCTCCACCCACTGTGCCAGGTCCTCCCAAAGATGGAACTCAAGGGGATCCAGGTCCATCCACTGCCCCCGCTCCTCTGGATGATGGAACTGAAGGAGTTACAGGCCCATCCACTTCCTTTTATCGTCAACCATCTCCTAGGCCGAACGGTGAGGGTGACTCTCAAGACGCTCGTTATGAGGGTGACACTCAAGATGCTCATTAAGAGAACAACAACACTACAAAAAACTGAACATTACATCTATGAAATTTTTAATTTCTAGTCATGCAGGAGATAGGTGGGTTCAAAATAAAGTATAATAAACCTACTCAAGAACCCCAGTATACAGGGTGGTGCTGCTCTCACTCTTTTCTTAAACATAAATAAATTGCATGCACGCACACAGGACTTCTGAAAGTACTAGGGTATGTGAGCATAAATACGTCTAGGTTACATTCAGTTTAGCACATTATTATTTTATATCCTGATGATTTCAAATCTGTCTTATTTTTGTAGCCTCAGATGTTGTTGCTCAACTTCAGATAAGTTTTGTTACAGCTTAGCAGAACTAGAATCAGTCTATTCTTGGACAAGAGATGGTACAGTAGTTTAATGTTTCTTGAATCAGTTCTCTAGGCAAAGCAGGTACATGTTTTCAAGCAATTCTTGAAGTTTCCAAACTTTTGGTTTAGATCCATAATTTCAAAAGTTTCGTACATTTAGAAAAATTCCTCAAATCACATGTAAAAGTTGAACTATTTAACATTTCACTGTAGTAATTATTCGATAAATTTTAGAACCCATAATGAAAAGTTATTTAATGGGCCATTTTAAATTTGATCAAAAGAATAATGGACTATTTGAAACTAGATTAAAAGGTAAAAAGAAAGATACTAAATAGTTTGAAGAGTGATTTAATAAATTTATCTATATTTTTATACTTCTTGGCTGGGTTTGTCATTGAAGTGTAAGTCTAATACTTTAAAGGATGCACAACATATTTTCACTTGCATAAAATCATATAATTTTGAGTCTTTCACAAAGTGAAGTAATAGAAGCTCTGATTCAAAATTTGTAGAAAATCCAATCACCATTTAAGAGCTTTGTCATTGGTTTTTGAAAACTTGGTAGCAGATTACCAATATTTGTTCCATGGAACTTCATTTGCCCCTACTGGAAAAGTTGTTATCTCAATTTTTTTTTTTTATAAACAGTGATAGCTCTTGAACGCATGCGCTAATATGAAAACAACTCTTGTTCCCCAATCCACGGGCTTAGAATTTGATTTATCAAAATTTCGATGAGTGTATCAACTTTTGAAACAATTTCTTTGTCTGACTTGTAATATTTCTACAAATGGAGAAAGATCTCGCCTTTGTTTTGAACTAGATTGGTAAGGATAAAACTCAAGACATCATATTGCAGCATCCCACTACCTCAACCGAGTTCTAGAAATGGACTCTTTCATCTCTCAAAGGATTTTGGACCGAAGTTTAGTGTAGGCATATACAGCAGCAAATTTACATTGACAACCCATTAAAGCAGTGGGGATAGCTAAATAAAGCATGTTAACTCCAAAATATCATATTCATTCGCTAGCTAAATAAAGCATTGTCCCCACCTCCTTGACCATTTAGGCACAAAAAAGGGCAGTACTTGGACCACTTTACTGTTCATGGGTGACCCTCATTTGTGACTCTGCATACCACAAAACACTGCTAGGACACTCCTAAAAATATAGATCAAACACATTTTCCAGTATTTACACATAACACCATTCCACAAAAGACTTGTCAGCACATCCATATGGGCTTCAATATCTAATATCATTGCACCTTCTGAGGTTTTTATGTTCACTTCTTAACCTCATACAGACAAATTAAAAGAAAAAGAAAAAAAGGCATTCATGAATATGCGAAGCCAGATCTTACACGCTTCAAATAAATCGAAGAAACCAGCAATGTCACACACAAGCAAATAATACACAGAGAAAGCTGGTTTTTAATTTTCATTCACAATATTGATGATTCATCTTTACACAGTTTCGTATCTTGTGTTGGTTTCTATTAGTTCCTATTCTCATTCGTTTCAAAATGTTACCACTTTATTACTTATTATACAAGGCCATCAAACCGCATATATAATAACTTAAATACCTCTTAATAATAGACTTTCTCTATGATGGAAACTCTGAGGCAAGATGCAGCATTTTACATCTTATAACCTTCATCCCATAACAAATCATAATCTTTCTCTTCTCATAGATATGTTCGACCAATTCTCGAAACTTGATCGATCAAAACAGGCCTAAAATAATGGCTCATCAGGACGCTGCTCCAACACACGTTTTGGCATTTTTAGCAGGGTTTTTCATGTGACTCGACAGTCAACATTGGTTTTTGTGGCATCTGTGGGTGCCCAGTTTTACCCCATTTAAGTGTGCATGTACATGTAAGGCGCCACCACTTCATGAGTGGAAATATTTAGAAAATACTTTCGCTCAATACACAATAATGGCAATTTCTGATGAGCGCAAAAATGGAAATTGACAAAGGCACATGCGGCGCCAAACACGCGATAAAGTAACCCCAAAAAACAATTACATATTTTTTGGGCATAATCTTATCGATGTTTACAATTGATGTTACTAATGCCCAATGGTGGCATGAGCTTGAAGTTGTTACCAGTCGAACACGATGCATGGGGATGGAGATAATGAGGAATAAATGAATCATAGAAGCTAAATGTGACGATAAACAATCTTGCTTATAAATACAGACATGTTGCTCATATGTAGCTGGGGTCGCTGCCTCTTGGCCAAATTCAAGTGCTATAATGGCTTGGGACTTACTGCTTTTGCAGGAGAATGGAAGGAGCACAACAATGAGGGTGAGTTGGATGCACCACCTCCTCCTAATTGCCCAACTCATGGGGGAGAACTCAAATGGTGGATCGAGGACTCAATTCAAGAGATCAAATTCTTTCAATGAATGAGAGACAATGAGCGATACTAAGCCTGACACCCTGCCCGGGCAAGGGACCAGCTCCATTGGTGACTGGCTCCCTCAAATAGTGATGTGATTTGACTTGAATCCATTCCATCAATTGATTGAGGATGAAGGCAATTCTCAAGATGTTGAGATGTTGGTTTCCATGATTTTGGCATTGTGTCGTTTTCCTTAAGGTACATTTCGTGTGTAGATGTTCTCTCTCTTGAAGAGATTTCCAAGAGGATGGAAAATGAATACCATACCTGTTGATATTTTTAAAGAACATATACTCACGTATTCATGGAGAGATAAACACAAATACTTTCTTTCTTGGAGAGAAACACAAAACTCAAGTTTGCTCAACTTTTTCCATACGCACATACTGCATTTTTCCACGCACAACCACACATATTTCAATTCAAGGAGCCCAAATATATAGGCGAGTACAACACAACTGCCCACTACCTAGATAACTACCCCTTACATCCACTTTTTTCATCATCTTTAACAAACCGCCCATACACTACTATCTATGTATTTATGTACATTGAGAGAGAGATATAACTACCCATACACGTAGAAATAACTACCCATATATTCTTATTATTTTGCATCATCAACTTCAACACTCCCCTTTGATGCAAAATTTTATCTTTTTCTTTTAATGCAAAATTTCTTCTTTTAAATTTTTTCTTCTTGCTTCTTGTTTCTTCTTACTTCTTCTGCTTCTTGCTTCTTTTTTCTACCTTTTTTTTGCTTCTTCTTCTTCTTCTACTTGTGTTTTGTTGCTTCATGCTTTTGCTTCTTCTTCTTCTTCTACTTACTTCTTGCTGCTTCTTGTTTTTGCTTCTACTTTTTTTTTCTTGTTTTATTGTATTAAAAAAAAAACATTCCTTTTTTTTATGCCTTATCAGGTACCATCATGTTTTATGCCTTCTCATGGCATCATCATGTCTTTTCATGACATGACAAACTAGGACTTCAATATCCTATTTTTCTAAACACAATTTATTTTTTATGCTTTCTCATTAGGCATCCTCATGTCTTTTCACAGCATCATCATGCCTTTTCATGGCATGACAAACTAGGACTTCAATGTCCTATTTTCCTTTTTCAAAAATCATTTTCCTTTTTCAAAAATCATTTTTTCTATGCCTATACCAAGCATGGATTTCCCATCATACCTTTCCATGGCACGACAAACTAGGACTGCAATATCCTATTTTCATTTTTTCAAAAATCATTTTTCCTATGCCTACACTAGGCATAGATTTTCCATTATGCCTTTCCATGGCACGACATACCAAGACTGCAGTGTCCTACTTTTCTTCTTTCCTAAAACAAAACAATTTTCATTTTTCTTATGCTTACATAAGCATTGATTTCCCATGAGGACTACTCATGTCCTCCTTTCGAAACTTTTTTTTTTTAATCTCATTTTATGAAAACCTTTGCAAAAACTCGACTTCAAGAGCTCTCCAATTTTGTTTCCCATTTTTAAAATCTCCATCTTCTTCTTCCAAGAAGATCTCATTTAAGAAAAAAAAAATTCCCTTTTTTAATTTTTATTGCAAATCACCTAACATTTTAATCAAAATAATTTTTTTATTTTTCAAAATCGCCTTCTTCTTTTTTATCAAGTCCCAAACATTGTTTACATTTTAAAAACAATGATACCACTATTGATTTTTTTAAACACAAAACTCAAGTTTACTCAACTTTTAACATACGTACACAGTACATTTTTCCTCGTACACTACATTTTTCGGCACACAACCATACACACATGTCAATTCAAGGAGCCCAAATATATAGGCAAGTACAGCACAAATGCCCACTACCTAGATAACTACCCATTGCCCAGATAACTACCGATTACATCCACTTTTTTTATCATCTTTAACAAACTGCCCATACACCACTATCTATGTACTTATCTACGTGGAGAGAGAGATATAACTGCCCATACATGTAGAGATAACTACCCATATATTCCTATTAATTTGCATCATCATATTCAACAATACCACCCGAGGTATGAAGCCTGTTTCCCCCATATCTTTTATACATATATTCCTATTAATTTGCATCATCATATTCAACAATACCACCCGAGGTATGATGCCAGTTTCCCCCATATCTTTTATAGAAGCATCAACCTCATGTGCTTTCATACCCGTTGATATACAAAGAAAGAAGCCTAGGAACGTGGGAGAGAGATTTCTTGCAAACCAAACATGCCCTTGGGAAGAGACAAAGAGAAGGCCTGAGTGTTTTGCTATAGCTTTGTGCAAAGGGCAGTCTAGTTTAATTAACCATAACTTATGTCCACTATGTGTTCTCACTGTTGTATTGTGGCATAGCATGCCTTTTTTTTTTGTCTTGAAATATTCTTTGTTCCATTTCCTTTTTCTTCGCTTGTACTATATTTTGTATATCAACGAAATATACATATCTTCTTTCAATGATATATTGGTGACATTTTGTTTTAGTAGTTACCTACCAATCGAATATACCTTTTTCTTTTGTCGGAAGTGTAAACGTAACAAATTTGTCAAAAATAAAAAATAAAAATAAAAAAAAATGTGGAGTGCTCTGGAAGGAGTTTTTGGGACATGTGAATCATTTTAGAAAAGTCTATAGTGTTAGGATTTAAGAACCCTCTTAAATGCGGAAACATGAATCCCAAAAGTTGGATCCCACTAAGATCATGTACTTATTTTGCTAGAAACAAAATAGGAGAGAGTACAAGCCATCAGCTTGTAACTTAACCTTATAAACCCATTTACTATCATTGGAATGTTTGTTAGTAGTCAACAGAACTAAATCCCAAGTGTGGTTCCCCTCTAAAGTTGCAATTTTCCATTCATCGCAATGCACCAATATTAGAGTTTAGATGCCTGAGAATAAGAGGATGGTTCATGAAAAGAAGGGTTGGTAGTTGTTATTGAAAAACATGTATGGGATGAGCTGACCACTGGCAAGTTTAGACGATTAGGAGGAAAAGACTTACGAAGAGACCACCGAAGTTGTTGAAAGTCAATAGCCCGATCAACAATTATAGGTCATATATGATCAACACTAGGAAGGGCTAGCTCATTGGAATTGCTACCTTGTGAATTAGGAATGTCGAATCCAGGGAGGATTGAAAACCCAGGTGCATGTGTGGGTGTAGTAGGGTGTAAATGGTGTTGATGAAAAGGTATATTTTCAAAAAAGGGTAACATATCACGAGATTCTCACACGATTAATAGTATGATCAAAGCAGTGATACCCCTTTTAATTGGTTGTATAACCCACAAACATGCACTTGACAGATTTAGGTGAGAGTTTATCCCGTGCAAGAGAGGGAAGAAGAACAAGACAAGTGCACCCAAACACACGTAAGTGTGAGTACTCAAGGGATTTTTGAAAAAGATTATGAAAAGGTGAAACATTGTGCAAAACAGGAGTATGAAGAAGATTAACAAGATACACAACAATGGAGATTGTTTTAGCCCACATATTCTTTGGAGAATGAGTGCTTATAAGAAGAGAGCGAGCAGTTTCAAGGATATGCCGATGTTTTCTTTCGGCAACTCCATTTTATTTAGGGGTATGAGGGCATGAACGTTGATGAATAATGTCATTTATATGAAGATATACATGAAATTCATTGGATAGGTACTCCCCGCTGAATCGAACCTAAAGACTTTAATATTTTTCGCAAATTGGTTTTTAATCATACTATGGAAGTACTTAAAGACACTAAACATACTTGATTTATGTTTGAGAAAATAAACCCATATGTATTTAGAAGAAAATCAATAAATGTCGCATAATAAGAAAAACTACTAATCGAAGAAACATGAGCAGATCCCCACACATCAGAGTGCACTAAAGAAAAAGGGCTGGTACTTTTATTATTACTATGGGGGAAAAGCAAAGCCAAGTGTTTTGCCAACTTACAACTCTCACATAAAATATCTTTATTGACTTTTTTATTTGAAAAGACAATAGGTAAAAGTCTAGAATTCAAAATAGATAACATTTTTTTAGAGTGTGGATGACCTAACATACAGTGTCAAACATACCAGAAAGAATTTGATTGGCTTATTTCATGAGAAGCAGGAGAAATGTGGCAAACATGTAGGGCATGTAAAAGGTGAGAAAGAGCCTCGTTGAAGTTAATTGTGAAGAGCCAACCCTTCTTAATGCCTTTCCCAATCACCTTCCCTGTTGCTTGATCCTGCACCACACAACCTTTATTAGAAAATGAGACTAGACACTTATTGTCAACTAATTGCCCAACAGATATCAAATTAAGAGGAAGGTTGGGAACATCATGGACATCCATAAGTAACAAGGAACTACTAGATGGACCAAGAATAGTGATTTTACCAGAGTGGGTAACATGAAGAGGAGATCCATTATCAGTAAAATATGTCATTTTACCTAAATAAGGTGTCACAGAGGATAATTGAGAAATTTGTCCTGTCAAATGGTTAGATGCTCCTAAGTCTATGATCCAAGTGTTTGAAAGAGTATTTGAATTACCTGATAAGCCCAAGCCAGCTAAGGCATGAGCAAGTTGCTGAAGTGTATTTGAGTCAATAGAGGGAAAACCTAGAATGAGTGGAGGAACTGTAGATGATGTAGGTGTAGAAGAAGAGTGGGAATCAGTAGAAACAACATCCTCCATGGCAATTGAACTAGGAATAGAGGCCAATGTAGCCAATTGAGGAGAACCACTTGTAGAAGCCTTTCCACACATGTGACACTCGGCAATTACATGGCCAGATGTTTTGCAATAATTGTAAAAAAAAAACTGCTTTTCGCAATTTGTAGCTATGTGTCCTTTTTGTCTGCATATGTTGCATTGTACTTGGCTAAAGTTGAAATCTTGTTAGAGTCATTTGGTAGAGCCAAAGCCATATCAATGATGTCTGATGAATTGGATTTGCAAATCCTAAGAGAACCTAAGCGAGTTTCCTCAGCAAGGAAATCTGAGAGGGCATCATCTAGTGATGTAGCGAGAGTGCAATGAAGAGTGGATGCTCTCATACTGATCGCAACCCCATTAGAAATTGGAATTAATGAGTCTAGTTTCTTGCTTTAGTAACTGCCTCGTTAGGTGACTCTGTCTTCATCGAGTCCATCTCATTCCATATGCTCGATAGGGAATTGAAATAGTCTTGGACAGAGGAATCCCCTTGGTGTGTTTTTATGCTTTCTGTTTCGAGTGCATAGAGACAACCTGTATTTGTTTGAGAGTAAATCTTCTTCAAATAAACCCACATAGCTTTGGCATTAGGTTGATATGTGAGGTTGATCCCAATTTTGTGCTCAACGAAATTTATGATCCATGTAACAGTGCAACTATCGATAGCAAACCAATCATTGCGCCCACTCATCGGTAGGTTGGGGAATATAACCATCAACATAGCCCTATAACTTTCTTCCTATAAAAAAGCGTGGCATCTGGAGAGGCCACAAGCCGTAATTCTTTCCTTTAAGACACATAAATAATAGCACTCTTTGTATTATTCTTGGATTATATGGCAGGAGAGAGAAGCAAAAGATTAAGTGGGTTGAGGGAAGCAGTAGCAATAGTGGACCGATCACATTCCAATGATGCTCGAATCAAAAGAAATGAAAGGAACAAATAAAAATAACGAGAATTTCAAGAGACTCTTCAACTTTAAAAAGGACAGAAATGGCTACTAGAAATGGTTGGCGGACAACTTGGCTTCTGGTGGAGCTGTCGAAGACCCGTGGGAAAAGGCAATTCAATGGCCTGGTATTGCTGTGTACAAGAATACCCTCAAATCAGTTGGCATTGCTGGTCTCTACCGTGGTTTCAACATCTCATGTGCGCTCACCAAAAACAAATTGAGGAAAGAGACAAAGGAGTTTACTTGCAAAAAGACAAACAAGAGTGAAAAAAAAAACAAAACGAGAGGCAATTGAGACATGAGGCGAGGGTGCGAAAGATGGTTCAAAGGTAGGGTGCAAGGGAACTGGTTTCTCTCTCTATACTTTTAGAGCTTATAAAGAAGCAAAAGAAAAAATCGATCCATTACTGACCTTCACAAAAAAACTGCGACCATATGTGAGCAGCAATGGACGAATCAGTGAATAAGTTACACAAGCAATGCCTCGCCTCTGATACCATGATAGGTTTTGCGGAAGTACAGATGGTAGAGAGATAAAAAGAGAGATGGAATTTGTAGCCAATTTCGATTAACAAAAACGAAACCCTAAAGGGGTTTATAATAAAAGACAGATGAAATATATAGATATGTGCACATTATTAAAAACAACATTAGACAATAAAATGGAGATCAAATAAATATTATTGAAAGAAATGATGACAATGTGCCGACTTTGTTATTAGCTTAAAAATAGGATGAGAGAAGCCAAAATAATAGTTGTTATTTGGACACAAGTGCAAGTAATCACATGTGTGGAACAAGAGAAATGTTCGTAGAACTAAGTGAGTCCCTAAAAGGAGATTTCTCAAAGACCTAAGGAAAAGGAAAAGAAACTATTTTAATACAACTAAAAAAAGTGGATCATCCATATATTCTTGTTGTTTATTATGTTCTTGTATTGAGAAACAATATATTGAGCGTGGGTCAACTTTTGGAAGAAGGCTATAACATTCATTTGAAAGACCTCGCTCACACAATAGAAGATAAAAATAATACACTGATTGCAAGAGTAGAGAGGTTCAGGAATAGATTATTCACTTTGAATATTAAATTTGATTCGATGGAGTGTTTTAATTCGATAATAAAAATAAATCTTAGTTATGGCATTTGCTTTTCGGACATCTTAATTTTAATTGTTTGATATTGTTATTGAAGGCTCATGCGGTGAAAGGATTATCCATAATAGATCAGTCAAATAAAATTTGTGAATGACAAATATTGTGAAGGCAGCATAGGAGCAGTTTTCCAATTGGATATTCATGGATAACATCTAAGCCCTTGCACGTGTGCCTTCTTATGTAGTTGGATCATTTGGAGTATTGTCAAATGGAAATAACAAGTATTTTCTAACTTTTTTTGACAATTTTAGTAAACAAACATGAATTTATTTCTAAAGAGAAAAATCAAAAGTATTTGAGATTTTTAAATAGTTTAAGGCCATATGTTGGAAGGAAAAGGGAGAATTGCCTAGAAGTTTTGAGGAAGAATAGAACTGGAGAATACACCTCAAATATTTTTCAAGAATTTTGAAGGGAGAATGGAATTAAATACCAATTAACTACTACATACAACCCTCAGCAAAATTGCGTCTCTAAAAGAAAGAATATAACTATTCTAGAAATGGACTTGAACCTAGTTGCCCCTTCATCAATCCCTTTGCATGCACATGAGAGAGAAAGGTCTTGGTCTCTATGGGTCTTGGTTAGGGTCCAAAGTCTAAGTGTATCGCTTAAGTGGATTGTGTTAGGGTATGGTGTATGGTATGGGGTAGGGTATAGAATAACTAAATGGTATGGTGTACTATGGTGTATGAAGTACTATGGTGTATGGAATAGGGTAGGGTGTAGGCTAGTTAAGGTAGGGTGTAGGGTGTATGGAGTAGTATTGCGAGCTAAGGGTAAGTTGTATGGAAGCTAGAAGTTCTAGGGTGTATGGGATTGCGAGTTGGGAATCCTAAGGGAATGGGAATTTTGGGGTTCTAGGGAGTGAAGGATTCCTATGGGTATTTTGTCTCTCTAGAAAATGTTTCTCTCTCCTCCCCTTTTGAGTCTTGAATTTGAAAGCAAAGCATAATAACAAGCCTAAATCACAAGAATTTCAAGCCTTCAACAGAGAATTCAAGAATTACCAAGAGCTTCCAAAATCTCAATTACAAATGACTTAAGCAACCCCAAAACAAGGGTGGATTTCTCTAAAACAACCAAAATTGTCAAAATATACACATTTTATGAATTAAAATATTAATCCCTTTTTGGACCAAATAACCAAAATACCCTTCACCACTTTCAACAAATGAAAAAATCATCCCTCCAGGGGGGGCCTCTTGCCATTGCTTAGGCCTCAAGAGCTTTTTCAGACATTTATAGTGGAAATTCGAGCGATCAAACATTGTAGAATTGATGCTTGAACCATTACGCATGTTTTGATACGCTTTGATCGTCTTGAAAAGGATTTTTAAAGAAAAACCCAAAATCCGGCCATGTGTCATAAACTTGTGATTCTTCGACTACCAATCCTGCACGATCCATGACGTTCTGAATGTTTATTTTGATCACATATTGAATAGGATACTATGATTATTTTGTGATAATTTCATCAATTTTGATCTCCATTTGAGCACGCTCCAATTTTCGGAAGTTGCCGGAAAATGGGATTCAAACGACTGGAAAAGTATGCCATCTTTGACTTCAAATTTTGTTGTCATTCTTCCTCTGATTGTTCACAAAAATTATATAAAATTGTAGCTCTTCAAAGCACGGTCGCAATGGACTCATACTTGCAATGATTCGATATCAGGATCTTGAGCTATGGCTTCTCAGAGAATTAAATGTTATTTTTAAAAGCTGAATTTTCATGCTTCAAGCCCATCTTCTTTATAAGAATTCTATCGTTTCAGGCCACTATAGCGCGTGCCATATGTCAAGTTATGAGCATTTGAAGTTCATCTCGAAATGAGAAACACAGTTCCTATAAATGGAAACTGGTTCACTGAGGCTGTACCACAATAGTGTAAAACCCACCCTTTTATGGTAAGTTAGGTCCATAATAGTCCTGAAGGGTCCGATTGAGCTGAAAATTGGAACCTGGGGTTTTCTCAATGTTTTGGATCAGAGGGTGGTAGTCTGATACTATTTTGAGACTCATAAAATGGGATTATAGTTATAGGGTCTATTTTCAGCTTGAAAGGAACTGGATTTGAAAACTGAGTTTCTTCTTAATCATCTCAAAACTTATCAAAACGTGACAAAACTTTACAGGTATCCTTAGGATATTCATAACTACCCTCTCATGAAATTTGAGTTGATTCTGACACTTCTTCAAAGGTCTCCCAATATTATGCTTATTGTTATAGTGTTCTCATGGTCTGTCGGCGTCTTGAAAACCAGCGGGACCAAGTTACAATCGGCTCTATCCTTTTTTGCCCCAGGGATACAAGTATGTAAAAAATGACGTTAACAACTTGGCCCGCCGAATGCTACTCTTCTAGAGAAGCGAGACGTGTAACATTCGGAACAAAACCTCGCCAAAGTTAATCTTTTGAATCCTTACTGAGGCACTTTTATTGTCTCTCAACAATCTTTTTCTTCTCGATCATCGGCATCAACACGATCCTTGAGGGAGATACTATCCCAAGCTTCTTCCTAGAGGGATGACCGAAGTAGATTCTAATGATTAGGGGCCTTTTAAGGGCTTAATAAACCCAATACTACTAAAGTCCCTTTTCTGCGGGAGCATGCTAACCGGATGCCTTGCTTAATGCCTTCCTTCCCAACTAAACAATACTTCCAAATGAGCTAAATGGTGGGTGCCTTTAGGGCTTGATCCCGATCCAGTAGCATTTTTTATTCCAACAACTGGGGGCCTTGCTTAAGGGCTTGATGAACCCAACATTTTTAGAATACAAATGTGTCTGGCAGTCGGGAGTCTTGCTTGGAGACTTCCTTCCCAATCTGTCATCTTTTTATTTAAAAGGCTAGCGGCGGGGGGCCTTGTTTAAGGGCTTCTTTCCCCTTTTCCATTGAACCTTTGATCTGTCTATTTTGGTTTAGATAGATAATCGAGGGAGCCATTAATGGGGTGCATGAACTGCTTCATCAAGACTTGAACTGATGGAACAGAGGGTGTCTCTTTAGGGGGCTTGCACCCAGTATAGCGGTCCTAGTTAGGGGCTTTTTGATGGTCATCCTGAAATTCTAAACCTATCGGCAACTGGAGCCTTCGTAAGACGGTCTCCTTGGGGCTTGAAATCCAATCATACTGGGGCTTAGTCGAGGCATTTTTAGTGGCCATCCTGAAAGTCTAAGTCTGTTAGTAGATGGGAACCTTAATAAGATAGTTACCCTTGGAACCAGGGTATCGATCCAGGCTAGGCAATCAATTGCCTTATAAGAACTTCAATCTCAAATTGTCAACATGTTCTTCCTATTTTTGGTTGACATCTTGGATTGGAGAATCTCTTCAACAAATGACTATCCTGACTTTTCATCTTGATAATTCTTCTGATCTTCAGGGGCCCTTCAACAAGGCTGACCCGAGTTGCTGAATTTTCTTAAGCTCTTTTTAGTCTTGATAGTAAGGTACCCCTAAAGGGGTATTGATTCTTAAACCACCAAGCTTTTTCTGTAATTGGCTGAAGTCGCCTTGGTCGAATGCTGCATCAACCTATTTATTAGTCCAAGCAGCGCCCTTTCGGGTTTTCACTTAAACTATATAAAAGTGGTGCCACATAACGGTTTTCACCAACTTCCTCTTTTATTGAGGCTTTTTTACCTATGACTTCGAGGTCACGTCCACCTTTTTATTTCTATTTTTACTCATGGCACCCTTACGGGTTTTCCCCATGCCCAATTTTCTATTTTTAAAACACTGTTACTTGTGGCTTTATGGCTACTCCCGTCTTTCATTTTTACTCATGATGCCCTTTCGGGTTTTCACCATGCCCAATTTTTATTTTTGGCAATCTTACCCATAGCGTTGTGGCTATGTCAACCTGAAGCTCTCACTTTTACTCATGACAACCATCATCAAATGCTCATCATGCCCGGCTTTTTTTTTTTTGTATGCTTTTACCCACAACATCGTGTCCATCTTTACGAGAGAGAAAGCCTCCTCCTTGATGATGAATAGGATGGAGGGGTTATAATTGTACAAAGCTCACTCGGGTAATGCATACCATGGGTGAGGGTTTTATTATAGGGATGAACACCACTGGAGATGTTTTGGGTTTTGCTAGGTGATGAATGACTCATGCTTGTTGAGAATATAGAGGTTTTAGGTGGACCATGAAATAATTGGTGCATGAAAACTCCCTGGGGATAATATGTCTCTTCAGGGTAGAGAAATAGTTACCTCCTTGGGGGCTGAAAGGCTCCTTTGGGTTATGAAGGTATAGCATGTTTCATACAATGGTTACAGTGTATTTGCACTACTGGGGATGATGACCCATCACTGGGGATCATAGACCAATAGAGTGACAGACCACTGGGGGTGATGGACCCTACTGGGCAAGGGTAGTGATCAAGATAATGGACTGTCGAGGGTCCCTATGACTCTTCAAGTATGATATTACTCATAGGGTCTTATGAAGGCTCAAATGAGTAGGATATGTTTGGTATGGCTCCATGGGAATAACGGAGTTTTTAGAAGAAGCCCAAGTAAAAGGGGTTTTTAGGATGGTTTATGGTAATGTTTGAGCTGATGAATGGAATTTCAATGGAAAAGGTATTTTCTGACTAATGGGGATGATAGATCCAGTTGATGGGGTGATTGGGACTCCCATGGTCTTTTATGGTAATGCTAGGGACAAGAATATTCTTGCAAAAAATCTCAATGTATCCCCATGGGGGATGAGACATTTTAAGGATGTGTTTATGCCAGGGATTAGCACATTAAAGATAAAAACATCCTGAGAGCCCATCAAAACTCATTAGATTGAACCCAGGGTTTTATTGGGTTAACAGGTTAATGGTTTGAACTGAGAGCGTTTGAAAAGGGGTTGTTGAGCTCAGAGTTCATGGGCTTCACATAGCTCAAGATTACCCACTGGGGGGTTAGTGTGTGTAGGTAGAACAAGGAGCATAGCCCCTTTGATGACCTTGTTTTAATGTGCACGAGTGTGTGTTTGAGCTCACCACTAACCGTGGACTCGTGTAGGTTAGAGACAAATGAGAGAAGATGAAGTGGGAGAAAAGGAAAATGAGGATGAGTAGACCCGCCTTGGGTGCGGGTCCACGTCTTTTATATGCACGAGAGAAAAGTAAGTGACGAACCCGCCTATGGTGCGCGTCGGTGCACTGCATGTACGAGAGCAATGGAGAGTGAGGGGAATGTGACGGACCCGCCTATGGCGCGGGTCTGTGTATCATTGGTGAGAGAGAGGAAGATGGAGATAGGGAGTGACGAACCCGTTCTAGGCACGGGTCCGTGCATTTAGGCGAACGAGAGACAAGAGGATGAAGACACTGGTCCATGCGTTTAGGTGGGTGAGAGAGAGAGAAACAAAATAATGAGAGAGGAAGAGAGACGGGCCCATGCCTAGGCACGGGCCTGAGCATTTTTTGTGAGGGGGAGTCTGTCCGAGCTTATAAGGGTGAATGGGGGGTGCGTGGTCACCCATTCTTCCTCATCTCTTTTGTTCTTCTAGAGAGAGAAAGTGATAGGGACCCTTCTTTAGTGAGAAAAAGTGATCCTCAAAAGAATATTCTTGGGAACCATCTCTTGCTTCCTTCTTTCCTTTTGATGCTTGTTATGGTTCCTTTTTCCTTCATTTATTCATGTCTCTACTTTGCACACTTCGTGTTTGATTTAATGCTTGAATACCCATTTTGAGTGTAACCTTGATAACTTGATCATTTTTTACCATTTCTTGAGCATATTTAGTGCATCTTCCATCTTCATTTAGCATCTTTAAGCATCCTTTTCTCTCTCTAAAAATCAGTAAAATTAGTTAGGGCTTTTTCCATTAGAGTTTGTGAAGCCGATGACCTCTTCCTTCTTCCTTCTTCTCTCTCTATAAACCCGTTATGAGCCCAGGACTATTTTCTTCTCTTCCTTCCATCTTCCTTATTCCTCTTCTTTCTCTAAATCGTAAATACAGAGGTGTGAAACCCAAACTTCCACGAGCCACTATTCAATTAAAGAAATTTATAAAACTTTAACGATAGTTATGGAGTGACCATAGTCACCATACTATAGTTACATCATTGTCATGAGAAAACAAAAATCGTGTATTTTTTTTTGTTCTGTTAAGTAGGTATGATGTTTAAGTAATTAAAGAATTAATTTATATAGTATATTTGTCACCATACCGTAGTTAAAGTATTTAATGAATATATTTACATAGTATATTTGTTTTTGGTATGTAATAAGTAGGTGTGATGTTTCTTAAAGTATTTAATGCATAGATTTATATGGTACATTTTTTTTGGTATATACTAGTTATTTATATATTTAATATTGGAGGATTGGATGAGAGTCATGAGGCATCTAAATTAATTGACTTAATTATATTAGTCTAATAAGTTTTTAGGAAAATGTTTCTATACTTCCCCTACAACATAGAAGATCTATGCTTCCCCTACCATCCAGCTATCCAAATTTGATCAAGAGAGCCACTCATCGTTTGATCATAGATCCGAGATCTCAAAGTATTTTAGTTTAGTTTTTTTTTATACAAATTGTATGAATATGAAATTTGATATTGTCATCTTCTCATTGGGGCTCACCTATAAAAAATATTAAAAATAAATTTTCAATAAAATATAATGACCAAAACACCCCTTGAATATTTCAGGAGTATTTTCATAATTTTATTTTATTTGAAATATATTTGTTTATATTTTTTGCCAGTGCAAGTTTAATAGAGGATTGAACGTCAAAAATTTGGTGTCAAAATAGTTTATATAAAATAAATTAAAAATAAAATAGTGTAGAGACGTGACATTGTAATTGGGGCAATCTTAGCCCTTCATTCAGAATGGACGGCTGGATATGGGGAAGTATATAAGTTTTATGTTGTAAGGGAAGCATAGAAAGCTTACCCAAGTTTTTATGGATGAATTAGTTATTGATGGCTTTGACATAATTTTTATTTTTTAGATTTTCAAAATTTATAATATTATAAATTTATTTGATTTTATTACTCCAATTTTTTGAGCCTGATCTGATATATTTGTGATATCTTTATATGAAGTATTTTTTCCGATCCGTATTTTTTACCCGATTTTTTAAAATAAAAACGATTTGTTTTCGATTTTATGGTGAGCCGATTTATTGACAGTCCCCGACTTGCTAACTATGGTTCCAATAGCATTTTCAAGAGAACTGGCACCCAGGCTTTGTTAAAGCTATATTGCTTGTTCAACCTTTGTTCAAAGTAATTAGGCTAGTACAGGTTTGGTGGTGGAGGCACTCTGTTATAGGCCTGAGGTTGGAACTGTCGTAGTTGGGGTTCCCCTTGACCCCTAAATGGTAATATTCCCCACGAAGTATCCAATGTCTTGAGAGGTGCATTGGCAATATGAGGTTTGGAAAGAATGGGTGTGGCGGTAACTGTTGCACTAACTGTATCTCTTTGTTGACCAGTGTGAGGGTTAGATCGACTATTAATGAAGTTTCGACTTTGACCTCCCCCCGAGGTCTGAGCTTGAGTTCCACCATGGTGCCTAAGTAAGCTCTCAATTTTCACTGCCTTAGAAATCATGTTTGAGAAAGTGGTGGGATTAAAAGCTTCGACATGAAGGGATATTTCCTTCTTCATGCTCCTAATACATGTTTGCACAACATCGATCTCAAGCATGGGTTTACTCTAGTACACCACGAGATCCCTCCATCTTTAGATGTATTCGTTTACTGGTTCGTTTACCCTTTGAGACATGGTGAGGAGTTTTATGGATTGAACTTCTCCCTCAACTTCATAAAAGCGTTTGTAGAATAGTTGTTCCATCTCTTCCCAGGAGTGAACAAAATTCGAAGGTAAACACCCATATCATTTAAAGGCACGTCCGGCTAGTGTTTCCACAAACTGTCTAAGAAGCAGTCTGGGATCGGAAGCTGACTCTTGACATGCTGATACGAAGTGTGCCACATGTTGTTGGGGTGAGCCGGTGCCATTAAAGATAGGCAATCTTCCTTTTTGGTAACCCAAGGAAAAATGAACTTGATCAATGAAGGCCGAGTAAGGCTTCTTGTAGTGGGCTTTTTCATGGGATTTTGTTGTAATCCCTGAATGCTTCGATTGATCATCTTTTGAATATCGTACTGGGCAACCGCTGGGGCAATAGCTTGAGAGGCTACATTGGGTTGACCATCAGGAATGACTAATGAAATTAGAGGTTGTGAAGTTTGAGCAATAAGAGGAAGTGGGGGTCTTTGCTCTTCTTCTTCAAACTGAGGTTCAAGAGGAGAATTTTCTCCCTGATGTGAAGATACCATTTTCTAACTCTTTAAGTCTGTGTAAGATAAGGTTTAGGGTTTTGTTAACGCACGCCATCGGTTCTTCGGGACGATCACCATCTTGACTGACTTCCATCACATCAGCTCATTCTTCAGAGCTGAGTGACTCAAGGGTGGGAGTCGTCCTTATTCGCTTCGTGCCCCGATCTGGAAATCCATGCAACAAGGGTTCAAACTACCCTGATTGGATATGAGATTGCCTTAAATATCATGTGATTACTAGCTCTTGACAGCCTTGGGGCCGTAGCTCAGAAAAATATGGCGTGAGACGACCTTGGGGCCATGGCTTGATCCAAATAGGCTAGTGACGGCCTTGGGGCCATATTTACTTCTATTGTTGCTCAAGACGGCCTTGGGGCTGTAGTTTAGATGAACTGGGTTCATCTTCTCGTACCTCAACGACTAAGCATTGAACAGTGCTGCTCATTTCAAGTTCCACTACAGTTCACAATGGATAAAAGAGTTTTTTCTTCAATAAGTCTTTTGAAGTTGAAGACTCTAACTTCTTTCCTATGAGCAGCACTTTCATGCCTTTCTGCTGCTTGATTCGCAAACTCCAGTAAATGCGCTCGCAGAACTGGAATTGGGTGTGGCATCCTGCTTGATTGACCTATCTCAAGGAGACTAGAGTGAAGTCAATCAATTTAGGTAAAGCATGGTGCCTCGGGAGTAGGGAGATCGAGGTCGTCCTTGGAAGTTTAGTTTTGTCTGAAGAAGGGAGGGACTGCTCCATTGGCTTCAGGGGCGCAATTTTGCCCCAAGTCCAGCCTCGAGGGCCAACTCGCATATATGAAGTAGAAGGAATTGACAAGAGTGTATTCAAAGGAAACTTCTTCAAGTACCATGTTGTCAAGGGTTTTGGGGTAGAAGGAAGCATGTATTGCTGGCCTTTCCCCTTGAAGCCAGAAATAGCATTGGACCTATAGGTGTGTACATGTTCTACAAAAGTGTTGGGGATGGCTTGGGAGCCAACCCTTAGTGAAGTGAAAAATCTGAGATGTGGAATACCGACCTTTGCATTTGTTGTGGTCATAGAACCACTTTATTTTGCAGGCATGTGCATATTTGTTCCTGACCTTTGATTGAGTCGCGGGTAGTGTGATCTTTGGGGTGCAATATTTTTAAATTTCGTCCATTTTGGTCTCTGTTTGACCACACTCCAATTTTGGGAAGTCGCCGGAAAATGGGATTCTGGCGATCGGAGAAGTATGTCATCTTCGACCTCAAAATTCGATGTCATCCGGCCTCCAATCGTACACAAAAATTATATCATATTGTAGCTCTTTGAAGCACAATCGCAACGAACTCATACTTGCGATGATCTGACATCGAGATCTTGAGCTATGCATCTCAAAGAATTGAATGTTCTTCTTTTTAAAATCTGAATTTTTATGTTTCGAGCCCATCTTCTTGTTTAGATTTTTCTTGTTTCGAGCCACGTCATGATGCGTGCAATATGTCAAAACAATTGTATCGTCGATATCTACCTCGTGTTCAAATTTGAGCTTAATTGGACCCAAAATGAGCAAGTTATGAGCATTTAAAGTTCATCGAGGCTACACCGCAATAGTGCAAAACACACCTTTTTATAGTAAGTTAGGCCTAGAATGGTCCCCGGAGGGTCTGATTGAGCCGAAATTTGATACCTTGGGGTGTTGTTGACATTCCGAATCTAATGACGGTAGTCTAATATCGTTTTGAGACCCAAAAAATAGGGCTATAGTTATAGGGTCTATTTTTAGCATGATAGAAACTGGATTTGAAATTTCAGTTTCGTCCTGATCATCTCAAAACTTGTTAGAACGCGACTAACTTTACGGTTATCCTTAGGGTATCCAAAAATGCACGCTCATGCAATTTGAGGCTATTCTGACACTTCTTCGAAGGTCACCCAATATTAGGCTTATTTCTACAATGTTCCCGTGGTCTGACGGCGTCTTGAATACCGACGAGACCAGGTTACTACCCGCTCTCTCTTTATTCACCCAGGCAATACAAGTACATCAAAAATGACATATAACAAAGAGTTTTAAGGTTGAAGCAGTAGTATGTGCACAACTAGAAGTGTTCAATTTATGACACTAGAAGAAGCATGAAGTTGTTATAAGCCAAAGTTGGGTGCTTGAGAGTATTTAGTTATATTTTACATGTATAGATCCCAGAGCAAACGAGAACAACTCTAGATGACAAAGGTGAGAAATTAATTTTTATTGGAAAAGGTGAGAAATTAATTTTTATTGGATATGATTTACAAAGAAAATGGTACAAATTTTATAACGTTGTAAATAAAAATATTAATTATTTCTCGTGATGTGGATTTTAATGAAGAAGATTCTTGAGAATGGAAATGAAGAAAAAATAAAAATATAGAGTTTCTAGAAGAAAAATAGAAATCACAAAACTTATCTCCTCCTAACAGTCCCATCATTAATCCAAACAATGATTATCCAAGTTCAAGCTCAAGTGAAGGATAAACATGGACAAGGAGTCTCCAATAAATTTATTATGAACATTTGAATATCATAATGAGGAAGAAAACCTGGCATTTTTTTTTGTCTTCTTACAAATTGTGATCCTCTAAATTTTGAGGAAGCAATTCAAGACGATAAATTGGAACAAGGCAACGGATGAAGAGATTAAAGCTATTTAGAAAAATGGCACATGGAAACTTATAGAGCTACCTGAAGGTAAGAAATCAATTGGAGTCAAATAGGTGTACAAAGCAAAGCTTAATTGAAAAGGATAAATAGAAAGGTATAAAGCAAGACTTGTTATAAAAGGTATAAAGAATATCTAACACTTGACTATCAAGAGGTATTTTCACCTGTTACCAGAATTGAAACATTTAAACTTATTATTTCACTAGTAGTACAAAATTCATGGAATATTTATCAAATGGATGTGAAATCAACCCTTGTAAATTGATATCTTAATGAAGAGGTGTATGTAGACCAACCTCATGATAATATTAGAAAAGGACATGAAAATTCTGAGAAGATATTGTATGGACATAATGAAGCTACTAGGGCATGAAACCAAACTAAACGCATATTTCCAAGGAAATAGTTTTACTCAGCGTTTTAAAAATCGCCGAGTCGAACCGGACTCGCCCGGTTCGACTCGGAATTCACGAAAAAGGG
>NW_006500104.1:3756872-3769774 GCF_000471905.2 Amborella trichopoda
ACCGATTCGCCGATCCGGATCGGTTTTTGAAAAGCCCGATCCGGGTCACCGATCCGGTTTTTAAACCATTGGTTTTACTAAATGCTCATATGCGTACGCACTTTATACAAAGTCTAACCCGAATGGTGATAGGATGTTTATTTGTGTTCATGATGACGATCATAGTTTCATTGGAATTGCAAGAAAATGATTGTAGACTTTAAGGCAAGAATGGCGATTGAATTTGAGATGACAAATATGGGCTGATGTCTTATTTTCTTAGAAATGAAGTAAAACAAGGATGGAATTTTTATTTCTCAAGGAAATTATGTAAAATAAATATTGAAGAAATTCAAAATGGAAAATTGCAAACCAATTAGCACTATGGAATTTGGTATGAATCTACATAAAAATGGGAAGGAAGAAGAGATCATACTTATTTCCAAAGTTCAGTTTGGAATGAAGATATCTAACTTGTACTAGACCAACTATTGTATATAGTGTTGGATAGAAGGTACATGGAAGAATAAAAGAAGTTGAACGTGTTGGTTTCTGATGCGGCGATAGGGATGAGATATAGATGACAGAAAGAGCAACTCTAGATTTGCATTTACATTGGAACAGCTGCATTCTTACGGTCATTATCGAAATAGAAAGTGGTGGCGCTATCAGGTTGCATTCTTCCGGTCATTATCGAAATAGAAAGTGGTGGCGCTATCAGGTTGCTGTGAAGCAGAGTTTGGGGTGGCTGCCTCATATGAGAAAAGCACTATGGTTAAAAAACTTATTAAAAGAATTAAGATTTGCACAAGAAGGCCGTACTAGGATCTACATGGACTTCGTGTCCACAATAAGATTGGCAAAATATCCAGTCCTGGTTGGGAAGAAGCCTATTCTCAAAAGTTATGAGATTAAAGGAAAGAATGAAATCAAGTTCACGTAATGTATAGCTGAAGATCAGGTTTATGATATATTTACCAAACCATTAAGACCTAAGAGATTCGATAAGTAACACCTATTAGGAATGGCATCTATGTAAACTTATTAAGTTTAAGGGGGAGTTTTGGAATTTTAAACTTCAAAAATTTACCAAGAATAAAAAATAAAAATAATGAAAGACATAAAGGGATGATATGAATTATTCTAGAAAAGTCTACATAGGCTACTTGGAGAAGTAACCTAAAGTCTTCTGCATTTATTGTCCCATTGGAAATTGTTATAGAAACCTCTATAAAAAGAGGAGAGAGCCATAAGTGAGGGTGTTTAGAGGACTGAAAAACAAGAGAGAGAAAGAGACAGAGAGAGTCTGTAGAGTGAGAAAGTAAAACTTGTAGAGAGGTTTTAGAGGGCAGCAGCCTCTACTTTGTTGCAAAGTTCCTAACGACTAAAATTAAAAGATAAGTGTATTCTCTCTTTCCATTGTTTCTTCATATTTTTTTAGTTTATTTTTAAAATTATATTAATCAAACTCCCATCATCTTTTACATTTATTTTTTCTTTTGGTTTTTTTGACATGTTCACTAGAAATAAAGGGAATGCTACGTTGATGCATCCACAACCCTGACGTAACTTTTTCTTTCACAATGACTATGTCCTATAAAATGTGTCTACGTTTTAGTAAGGACCCGGTTTCTATGCGGCCAAACCCGCATATGTAGAAATGGTGGCCTATTAATAAATCTATTTTTTAGATGGAATTTTTGACATAATTTTTAAGGACATGTAATCTCTAACATGGAGATTATGTATATGAAAAAACAAATAAATTTTAAAAACTAGAAATAATAATTCTAGTAAGAAAACATTTGGACCATTAGTTTTCATTGTTTTTAGATGAAACACCTATTTGCATCCATCCATATGATTGATGCTTTACACATTTTGGACCACATATATAGTCATGCGGTCCAGCTCACATGAAATAATTTTCCTTTAATAAATACGGTCATGCACTCCTATCTGCTACTATCATTTGAATAGGTTTTAAAATAAAACAAGGAAAAAGTTTATATAAGGTTGCAACCTTAAAATGAAGAATCACAAATGCACCTCAAAAATCCATCGAAAAAGGTTGATTTAATGTTGGAAAAAACTCTAATTTATTATCCGACATCGAGATGCATGAATATGACAAAAAAAAATTGATTCTTAAAAATAGTGCATCTTGCAATAACCATCCATTTTCAAGATTTTCATATGCTTATATACTTAATTTTAACTATTTTTGAAGTTTAAAATTTTATAATTAGGTATGAAAATCACTAACAGTCAACAACGGAGAAATATAGTGTTTTAGAGAGATAATAAAAAACTCATAAATATGTTTAATGCCAATGTATGCTCGATGGTGGCAGTTAATGAAGTAGATGATGCATCTGAAATTCATCGATGGTGGCAGTTAATGAAGTAGATGATGCATCTGAAATTCACCGGCAGTTAACAACTAATAAATATAGCTGCATTTTTTAGAAAGAAACAAGAATTGAGAAGAAAATTGTAAGAAGGCACATACATGGAGATCTGAGACTTCCACCGTCCACCATCAACAAAAGAAGATGAAAGAAGAACATAAAGCCAAACTTTCTCTCTCTACACTGTTGCACCTTCTTTTATAAACTCACAAACCACAAGATCACTTTCCTAAAGATCCTTACCAAGTTATCAGTAACGAACCATTCTCCAAAGAGATAACCGTCCACCGCCGTTAATCTTAGGATGCAAACCCTCCAAAACGTGATCTAAAAGATTTGCTCTAAAGTTATGCTAAAATGACCCTAAAGGTGAATAAATAAAAATACCTTATCAAACTTTACCACGAAAAGGACTTTATCAAATTAACCCAAAAAGCGAGAGTAATAGTATTTTCTAACAATTACTATAAAAAAAAGAAAATTCATCAAAAAAAAAAAAAAAGAAAATATTTAAGTGCCCTAAAAATGAGAAGAATAAAAACACTTAATCCATCCTTCCCTCGATTTTCATCATTCTCTCATGGTTGGAAAAAACTCATCATTGAGATTTGAAATGCATTAAAATAAAATTTGCGTGAGTCCCGTAACTTTCTTCATCCTAAATATAGTAAACACGATCCTAGTTCTTGATGAGAACTTTCAATGAAGGAACCAACATTACCTATTGATTCTCCTTTGAATACTTTATCTTATTCTTTATCAAACATCTCCCTAAACTCGAGCTCCTCTAGGTTTAAGGCATTATCTTGCTTTTCTATCTCTCCATTGATGAAGAAATTAGCTATCATTGCTGCCTCAAGACCAACTTCATTCATTTCATCTTGTTTTTCATAAAAAATAGGACCTTCATCAAATATGGAATCACTCGTGCTATCAGAAAATGATGATTCAAATTGAAGATCCAAACCTATTTGTTCTTCATTAAACTTAGATAGATCAACTTTAATATTGAAATGATATGGAGCATGTGCATAACAAGCTCTCAAAAACAGATTATGACTCATGACCATCAACATAGTATGTCGGAGTTGGGTTTTGCGTGAAGCGTTGGGTCAGCTCCTCAACTCGCCTTTCCAAGTCTTCTATCTCGATCTCGTTCACAATGGATGGGCTTGTTCCCTCAACATCGCCCACGTCCACCAGCCATGATGCCTTCTTTTATGTACAAAAAAAAAAAAAAACAAAGACAGCTCTTGCTACACAATTGGTTCAATTGTAGAGGTAGTGGCATTCAATGGGGGAAGCACTTCAAAGAGCGCAAGATCCAATAAATCCCAATAGAGTGTCTTTAGTGCTCTTTCTCCTATTGAAGGACCGGAATTAATGTTGTTTTTTGATCTTTTAAGGAGCTCACTAACACCATCAATGTTAGTGTGGGCTACTTTACAATGCACAAGGACTGCACTCTTTTTTTTTGTTGAGTGATGAAATTAGTTAAGAGTTATTATGGTCTTTTTCATATCGTTGTTTTGGATATTTGAACCATGTACTTGTACCTCTCTCTCTCTTTTTTGTAACAACCTGATGCTGGTCCCGCCTAAGCAGGGTCTTGGGAGGGGTGGGTTGGATACAGTCCCAACTTTTGACTTATGCACAAAATAGCCGATCTCAAGACTCAAACTCGCACTGTTGTGCTGGCTACCTAAGCCTTTTTACCATCACCCCAAATGGTGACCCCTTTCTCTCTTTTTTGTAATACAACTTGTACTATGTTATGGATATTTATACTATGTACTTGTACTATGGGGACTAATTGGCTGAATTTCTTAAACAGTTTCATTGGATTAGTTTTACTTGTACAAGCTCGAGATGTTACTTGAAGAACTGATATGATTAGAAGCCTTTCATTTGAGCTATGCACTTGTACTATGGGGATTTGTTAGATTTAAAACTACCCCAAGTAACACGATGAATTTGTTTAAGAAATGGTTCTTTCATATGATGCAAATAGTAAACATGTATCTTACAAGATGCTATCCAACCAGCAAAAATTAATTTTCTTTGATCCAAATGACTCCTTCATTAATTGGCAAACACATACTTTCTCATTACTTTTCCAGATCTAAATGCCTTCAGTTTCTCGATTTTCTACAACTCGCTTTCTTATTATCTCGTTCTAGTAAATTAACATTTCTTTTGGGTGAATGGTATGTTAGCTTTCTTTTATTAAAAAACTTTCTTTATATAGTTGGATTTGGATGACAAATAAGAGAATAATTTAAGGGGAGATAGACGTGATTTTCTAAGCATACTTGATTACTTGTGTATGCTACTTTTTGGTGTTGTTATTTTTTTGGGGAAGCTTTATGTACCTCCCGTATGAGTATTTCGCCCTATCTAACCATCTATTCTGAATGCACGGTTGAGGTGGTCTCAATCACAATGTCACTTCTCTACAATATTTTATTTTTAATTTTTTTTACAAAATATATTGACAAAAAATTTTGAGCGTCCACTCCTCTTAAACTCTCAACTGTAAAAAAAAATATAAAAAAATATTCTCAATAAAATAAAATAACCAAAATACCTCTGAAAGATTTAAGCGGTATTTTGGTCATTATATTTTATCAAAAAAATTCTTTTTAATATTTTTTTAGGTGCGCCCCGTTGAGATAATGACACGTACTAAATTCCATATCCATATAATTTATAGAACAATATATAAAAATAAAATACTCTGAGACATCATATCTAGATCAAATGGTCAGTGCCTCATCTAAATTGGATGGCTAGATGAAGAAGTACTACCTTCTATACAGTACGGAAGTATAGAAACCTTTCCCTATTGTTATTTCTAGTTGTTACAGTAGCATCAGTAGTTTGGTTCTTGGTTGTTTAATGGCACAATTTGAACTTATGACGTAGTAAACTTCATTGAATTTGGTTACCTGTTATGAGAGATTCTTAAGGAGTTCTTAATATGTCGGCGTGATTGGGATAGGTTGATCAGTAAAAAGATATCGATTTAAAATTGTTAAGGAGGGAGAAGGGGGGCTAGGGAAGAATTTTAGAAGTGAATTGGAGAGGGAGAGAGAAGTTTAAGAGAATGGGAGAGAAAATGATCTCCTTTAGTCATATTGGGATTGTATACCATTATCATCATCTTCAACGTCTTTTTACACGAATTTTGGTCTACCATTCTGTTTTATTTAAGGGGTATACCTTTAATGAGGTTATAAGTCCCATGTCTTTTATCACTACTTCCAACCATATCCTTTTGGGTTCATTTAGCTTTTTTTAGCTTTTTATTTGAACTAACTTGCACCTCCTAACAAATGTTGTATTAGGTTTATACTGCACATAGCTAACCACCTAAGTCTACGTACTATCATCTTATCACATATTGGTACTATATCTAAATTCTCTTGAATATATTTATTTTGAATTCAATCATTTCTTGTCTTATCACTCATCCATCTCAACATCCTCAACTCAGCTACCTTCATTTTGAATGTTCGTCGTTTTTTGACTGCCAACAACCTACTCCTTAAAAGAAAGTTGGTCTCACAGCGATTATAGAGAACTTGCATTCAACTTCATTGCCATGCGACAATCATATAAAACTCCAATTGCACATCTCCATTTCGCCGACCCAGCTCTAATTCTTTGTGCGACATTTTCCTCAATCTCTCCATTTTCCCAGATTATCGATCCAAGATATCGAGAGTGCCTCTTTTTGGTATTTCTTAGTCCTATACTTCTATTATTATACGACGTCTTCCTCAATCTACTCATATTATTATTAAATATGCATTCTATATACTTTGACTTAATCCGGCTAATTTTCAAACTTTTAGATTCTAGAGCATCCCATCCAAAGTTCTATTTTTCTGTTTACGTCCTTTCAGGTCTCATCGATCAAAACGATGTCATCTACGAACAACATATACCATGCTATCTCATCATGCAGGTGTCAAGTTAAGGCGTCCATTACTGAGACAAAGAGGTATGAGCTCAATGTTAACCCCTAACATAGACATCTTCTCACTGAAAACGCACTTGTCTCTCTACGAGTTGCTCGCACACTAGTTAGTGTTCCCTCGTACATATCTCTCAACAATATGGATCGAAAATAGCCAGCTTAAAACACTACTCTAAACCCTTGACTACAGCAATCTTGTGTGCTTGTTAAAAGAAATTGATACGACATTTATATTGAATGGTTGTTAAAGAAGTTAGTCAGCGGACAGTGCAGGCCGTTTCATAACTTATGTAATTTTTTAGGTAATTTGGTAATTAAAGATATTAAGAATGTATTATTGTTTTGTTTGGGGATTGTATACAATGAAACCAAAGAACCATCTAATTTCATATCGAATGGAATAAATGCAACCATCTAATTTCACATCCAATAGTCAATGTTAATTGTGACCACTTTATACTAAAGATAAATAGTATACTTTTCCCTCTTTGTTTTTTTAACCCCTTCAAGTCATTAAAAAAAGAAACAAAAGGAATATTGAAATAGGTATGGAGAACTAGAAGGATGGTCACCTTAATGCATAGTCGCGAAGGTCATCACCGTCGGATCACTGGTCAGGCAGCTGATGGATGGAGATTAGGTGACAACAATCATGTCCATTGGTTTTTAAGCCCACTCTCTTCCATCACCGTCCAACCCAGTGGATCTAACGGTTATAAATGATATGATCATCCGGTCACGATGATCACTAGTTGCTTCCCCGGTCTTCAGATGGAGAGACGTTGAAGTAGCTCAAAGTACCAGGAAACACCTGTCTGAAACAAAAACCCTAAGGGTTTTGGCCATCAAACCAGTGTTTCAACCCGTTAGAACTTTAGGGTTTTTCTTTATTTTTGGGAGATCTGAAACTGTTAGCAATGTATCAGAGAGAGGGAGTTGTAGTACGAGTACAAATTATAGGGTTTAGACCGATTTAAAGTACCCGGTTTTGATATATTTTTTTACTTGTTTTTCTCTAAGACTGATAAGAGACATGGTTCGTGAAGGTTTGAGGAGCGGGAAGAGGGATAGTCTTGGAAACCCTAAAACCATTTCCCCACGGTCACAGGAAGCTCAGGTATTTTTCCCTTTACCAAATGCATGCAGTAACCTGTACTTTTCTAAATGGGTTGACCTGGATTAATTTGAGGCATTTTCTTCCTTTTCCTTTGTGTCCTTTTTGTAGGTCTAAAAGCTGTTTTGAAGTATCTGATTTTCCCTTTTTTGGGATTTTGTGGGTTCATGATGCATCATTCTTCAGTGTTTGTTTGTTTCTCTTTTCCATTACTTTGAGGTTCGAGCTTTTATTTTTACTGTAATTTAAGTTTATTTTAAATGGACTTGGTAGATAGATTTGTAGCTGGGGTTTTGAATGTGATGGCTAACAGGATAGATCTTGAGTTTGTATTGATGTCTGGATACCTGCTTCTTCATCGCTGAATAAAAAATTATCAATATATTTCTTTAAGGATAAAGTTCATATATCGTCGCAACCTTACCCTTGAAGTAAGGTGCACACCAAAAATCCTCCAAAAGAGAGTTTCTTGACATTGGAGAACCCTCCAATTGATTGTTTGTAACATCAGGACTACATTTCCAATTTTCCATGCAAATTTTAGATATGCGCTTTACTTCCACAGAATAAGGAAGCCACCTTATACAAACCTTACCCTTTCTTTAATATTCTGAATATTCATGAAATTGGATTCTTGTGGGATATTTTGATGGGTTTTCTCAATGCTGACTGGTTTATTTGTTAAAACCACTCTCCCTGTTCAGTTTTGACAGTAACCATGCGGATTTTTTATTTATTCTATGTTTTTATTGATGAGATTTTCTTTAGAATTTAATTCTAGTTGATTGGGCTTTTATAATGGGTTCAATCACGGGTTTTCCTCTGTATTGGACAAAACTACTGCTGAACACATTCATTTATCATTTAACTAAATAACCTTTGTACCGGTTTATTTGGTTTTCTCAATCAATCTCATGTGTCCACTTTCTTCCTTTCCATTTGTGTGTCAACAAATTCCATCAAATTCATTTCCTTTTCTCGATCATTACTGTGAGAACTGCTTGCTCACATGCTGGAATTTGAGTAATTGCAGAGCAATCTGTTGGTTTTAATTTCTTTTTTTTACGTATGAAATTCTCTTTTTCTGTGCTGAAAAATCATGGAGAAATATTTTTCTTTTCCTTTCAGAGAACTTACACTCGTGGTTTCTTATTTGAGATAAAACGATGGGTTTTTCAGTGTTCTTTCGATGGATTGCTAGGTGTCAATGTCTATTCTATTCAATTACCTTTTCTCTAGAGTGGAAACAAAAAATTTAACAAAGGAAATTGCATTTGTATTTGGATATTATCTCTTAATTACCTTGTTAGTTGTTTAGTACTGTTTTGATGGGTATGAACAAATAACGGCTGACATTAATTATCTTTCACCAGGTTAGCAATGGGGCTTTATCTGTTTTAATTCGTGGTACCTCTACATCTAAGCTGTCCGAAGGATGCGCAGCTAAATTTAGAAAAACTACAGATGTAGAAGAATCCCTCACTGTATTGGTAACTATGAACGAGCAATCCCAGGTCTTACATAGCCAAGAATCAAATCGTGCAAGTGGTGTGACAGAAGACCCATGGCTTGAGAAATTGAGTGGTACCCTGATTGCGGAAAATGAAACAACATCAGATGGACAGGTAGAATTGGAGCCTTTTAATGTTCTTGAATTTTAGCTTCTTTCACTTTACATTGTTCTTTATTTATATTTCATTTGCTTTAAGTAATGGGATGTAGAAAACCACGACCGATGGGGGTTATAACTGCTTCACTATTTTTGCTTGTCGCAATCTCTCTCCATCACCATCCTTTATTAACACTTTACCATCAGACAGGCATGATCCCTTTGCACTATAAACTCCAATAGTCCATTGGAGGATAGCATACATTTTCCTTCATATCGGTTACCCTTGTTGTCACTATTTGGTAGTGTCCATTTGGCCATTGGAGAATTTCATCTTTAGTGTGCTAAAACTAGGATGTGAATGCTAAGTGTTATATTTATGTCATTCTCTTCTTTCTTTACAATATCCAGGCGTCACCTGCTTCTGGATCGGCATCACTGCAGCAGGCACAGGTAGCAGGTGGGACTAATCGAAATAAACTTGCTGTAGATGATGACATAGATACACTCATTTCTTGTTTGACTCGGACCATTACTTTTCTAAATGGTTGTATGGCGCCTGCATATGGGGACAAGACCCCAATCTGTGTTGCATATTGGCTTAGAACTGCAAACGGAGCAGCTGAACGTTCACGAATGTGGGCTTCAGAGATGCAAGCAGCTTTGGATGCGGCTCGACAGGAAATTACCTCTTTGTGTAGGAGTGTAAAGGAGGTGCACGCAGAGACATCCGGGACACGGGTGAAAGAGGCAGGCCCTCAAGTAAAGACAACTGAAGATGATTCATCGAAGTTACAAGCCAAGGTTAAGGTGCTGGGCTCTCAAACAGAGACGGCTCGAGGAAAGGCATCAAGGGTTGAGTACAAGGTTAGGGAGATGGATTCTCAGATACAGGCAGCAAACTTAAAGACATTTAGGGCGGATGTAAGAAAGGCAGCACAATTTCAGGCATCGAGGGCAGAAGCCCAGGTTAACAAGTTATGCTTACATTTAGCGGAGGCCAGGGCAGAGGCATGGAGGGCAGATGCCAAGGCCAATGAATTACGCTCTCACCTAAAGGCAGCGCGGGCAGATCTGTCAAGGACACGGGCTGAGGCTAAGGATGCACATCGTCAAGCAGAGGCAGCGCAAATAGAAGCATCGAGCGCGAATGCGAAGGTTGAGGAGGCATATAGTCAGCTAGAGTTAGCGCAAGCAGAGGTCCTAATGATGCAAAGCAAGGTTGAAAAGGCATGTTTTGAGACGGCAGCACAGGCAGAGGCCTTGGGGGCAAAGTTGGCAGTTATGAGAGCGCGTATTGAGATAGAAGCAACAAGAGCAGAAGTGTTGAGATCACAAGCTGAGGTTAAGGAGGCACATTGTCAGATTGAGGCAGCGCAAGCAGATGCATTGAGTGCTCGTGCTGAGGTTAAGGATTTGCAGTGTCAAATGGAGGCAATGCAAGCAGAGGCACTGACCATGCAGGCTAAGGTTGATCGGCTTATGAGGGAGCTGGTGAGTTTCTTCTTATTTGTTAAGTATCGACATTGTACTTGAAATGCTTACATAAATCTTGCAGGTAACCCTGGAACTAGAGATGTCAATTAGGGGCTGGAACCATCCTGTTTTCAATAGACCATTTCACTCCTAGTCATCTTTGTCTTACCTCTCTGACTCATCCCGAATCCAAATTGAGGTAAAAGTAGTAAATTGAAAAGAAATATATCTATTCAAAGTACCATCTTAATATATCAAGATTCTAGATAACGTGCATGACTATAGAAGTATTTTAAGTTTGTCCTGATTTTTCCGTCTTTTATTTCTTGGTACTCTCTTTTTATATTTGTTCTACCTCTAAAATCTGGATGAACAATACAAAAGCAACTTGAGTCTCCAAGTTGATTGAGTCTCTTGATATTGGACGCTTGCAGCTTTTTCAATATTTGACTTTTATGAAACAAAAGATAATAAAATGATATGAATATCTATTACATTATACAATACAGTCTTTAAACAGGACTTTTGTATCTATAGGGTTGTGTGATTGGATCGCAAACGCTAAAATAGGCAATAGCAAGAAGTTATTAAAGAAGTTTAGAACTTCTTTTCTAAGTTCTGGCCATAATATGATTTGGAAGGTTCTTGTTGTTGCAACGTTTAGGCTGTGGACTCGAATCCAGCTTACCGAACAGAAACACTTGTACTCACGAACACAGAAATGCACAAAAAGAAAAAAGAAAAATGAGGCCTCTATTTCTGACCGATACTCTTTATCTTTTTTATCATGGATTCTGACTACCTTTATGACATTTCTTATGCAGGAGACTACAAAGAAGCAGACAATGCAGGTCAGTTCTACAGACCACCGCAACGTCATTGCTGAACTCAAGGGTGAGAACAAAGCGTTGCGCTATGCCTTTGAAAGCTCGCTCGGTAAATTGAAGACCAGTTCAAGGTATAAGATGCTTTCATTGAGGAATACAACCAGCTGTAGTGAAACAAGCACCTCATCAAAGTGAGGAAGACATTCGATCTTCATCTTTGCCTTCAAGTGACGCCTAAGTGTTTGGCCCTTCACTGCAATTTTACCTAACCTGCATTAAGTTCTCGATTGCTCGAGTATCAGGGTTAACTCCAGAATATGGGGTAGTCGAGAGAAGGATACCGAGTTATCTTCAGTGGGAAGACAATGGCATTGTATTACTCTGGTCTTTTCGTACAACTGTTTAGAAAGTCTTGTTTATCAATGAAATATTGTTCTTCAATTGCAGTAACCACCTCATGGCACATCCATTTCCATTCTCTTTTCTGTTTTTTACTTTAATTTTTTATTGACACAAAATTACAATAATAATTTGTTGTTAATATACTTTAGATCCCGCCATTGATCGCAAAAATTTGATTTCCAGGGTAAGCATCGGGGTTTTAGGGGACAAGAGAGAGGGAAAGAGATTGAATTTAATGAGAATGAAGTTTCTATAAGGTCTAGGCTTTATGAAAACAAAATAAAGCAGCACTGCAAATCCTCGTCTAGAAAGCAGTTTTGGCAACAAAAGTCTCCACGATGGATCTAAATCTATTAACTACACTGACAATAAAATTTGAAACTAAAAAAAAATGACACTTAATTTCAAGGTGAAATGGATGGTCTAGATAATTTTTTACAATATAAAATAAATAATTTTTAGAGCTTAAAATTATAATTATTTTTCACAACTGATATTTCAAACTGAGATGATCGATGTAAAGGTTTTTGAATGTTTGAATTGAACTGAGATGATCGATGTAAAGGTTTTTGAATGTTTGAATTGTAATTTTTGATGAATCATGAGGGGAGATTTTACTTATTTTGATACAGTTGGAGCCCTATCGGACCGTTTTCCATAGCGCATACACTATGCTCCTTAGGTAGGATACTGCACATCTTGTCTCTCACTCAAAATACCTATCTAGGAGAATTTTCTTAGTGTAAGATCTTTGGAAACACAGATGATTATTTTTAAATGAAAAAACTATGAATTTTAAGTTTTGTGGCACTTAAATCTAGCCCTTTAAAAATTGGGCGGTGTCTATTAAATCCCAAAATTTCAGATCCAAAAAAGTATCAATATGGAGAAAATAAAGAGTATTATCCCTAGAAAGAGGAAATCTTTCCCTTGTATATTTCTACTAAATAAAGCGTAATATATGGTGAAAGCAATGGTTTAAAAAACGGATCGGTGACCCGGATCGGGTTTCCAAAAAACCGATCCGGATCGACGAATCGGCGATCCGGATCGGGAATCGGGTGAATCAGTCAGAATAAAGCTTAAAAAAAATTCAAAAAAA
>NW_006500104.1:3770411-3785648 GCF_000471905.2 Amborella trichopoda
TTCGATCATGGATTACAAAAAAAAAAAACCGTACGGAATCGCCGATTCACTGTTCGGACTCGCCGATTCCGTACAGTGAATCGGCGATTCACTGTACAAAATCGTCCGGTTCTCTCTAGAACCGGACGATTTCTGATTTTTTGGGCGATCCGGTCCCTTTTCACTATTTCCGAGTCGAACCGGGCGAGTCCGGTTCGACTCGGCGTTTTTTAAAATGCTGGTTGAAAGTAATGATATGAATTTAGCAAATAAAATAAAATATAAAAAACTAAATACAATGTCATCAAAAGTTAAACAGGATATTAAGAAATTGAAAGAATAAAACCGAACGACCCAAAAATTAATAAAGCAAAAACTAATAAAGATTAATGCTTCACTTAAGTTAAATATTTAAACTTTCATCTAATATATTAATCTCGATGCATCAACTAGTTGTACGTAGTTCTTGTTTATCAAAGATGGGTTTTACAAATGAATAATTGGTTCATGCGGGCTGGACGGCATTTGTACAATATGCAATCTAAAGGTATAAAGCATCTATCTTAAAGATAGATGCAAATAGGTGGTCCATCTAAAAACAATTGAAACTAATGGTCCAATATTTTCTTATTAGAGTTATTATTTCTAGTTTGTGAAATTTATTTATTTTTTCATATTCATGATCCCCATCATAAAAATTATATTGTTTTCTAAAAATTAGGATCCAATTCTATTGTAAAAATAAATTTATTAAGGAGCCCGCATTTTTACATGTGCCGGCTTGGTCGCATGCTAACCGCGTCCTTTATGAATTTCATGTCTATTGATATATACAAGGACAAGGTTTTTCCTCCGAGTCATCTATTTACATGAGCCTGCCATCTAAAATTCATTTTAGATTTGGATTTTGTATCCAAAAGCTCATCTATTTACAAGAGCCTGCCTTCTAAAATTCATTTTAGATTTGGATTTTGGGTCCAAAAGCATAGGGGTTAAAATAACCACTATGATGAATATGAATACAAGAAGGAAAAATAATTTTTAAAAATAAAAGAAATATATTTTTGGGTTTTCTTTAACACCCTCTTTTTTAAGTAGCGGTGGAACCATCATTTTTGCGCCTGATGTTTGATGCATCAGAGGATGCATATGTGGACCTGTGTCCCCCACATATTTTCTATAAACCAAAGTTAATAGTCAAGGGACCATAGCATACTTTTCCATCATTAACTCTAATTGCTCTAGAGAATTTATAGTAGGTCATCACTGTCCACTCATTAATTGGATGGTCTCAATGAGATAGGGAGTTCATGACTTATCTTCTTAGGGTTCCACCTCTCAATTGCCCTGCTCAAGTATACATAAAAAGATATTTTGTGGTCATGCGGACTATCGTGAACTTACACAAATTTGTGGCCTTTATTATCTACATGGGTCACAAAAAGGGGTACGTGAACTCATGCAGCACTGCCTTTGTAATTAAAATGACATATTGTCCTTATGATTCCAGAAATAGTATATAGATATAGATATAAATAGTATATAGATATAGATATGGATGTCATTTAATTGGAAAAAAACTAAAATGATGATGATAATATAGGTTCCATTTGTATAAAGACATCAATTTTGAACAATCAAAATATTGTGAAGTCACCAAATCTTATCGGGAGATGCTGTTTCAATATTAAAAACTCCTAATATAATCTTAAAATCTATTTTCGTTAATTATAAAATTTAAAGCTAAAAAATAGTGCACACTAAGCGGATTTAGAACACTTCAGTTTTTTTAAAATGGACAACCTAAATAATGCATTTCAAGATGTGCTACTTCCAGGATTGAACTCCATTTTTTCTCATATCCATATATATCAAGGCTGAGATGATCAACTGGAAGGCCTTCGAGCGTTGGAACAACCTTTTTTTATGGGTTTTTGAGGCACACCTTACTTCTATAATATGACGTTAACAATGTATATAAATTTATTCCTTCACCTTACTTCTATAATATGACAATGTATACAAATTTATTCCTTCACCTTACTTCTATAATATGACGTTAACAATGTATATAAATTATTCCTTTATATATACCTTCCTTTATAATCATAAAAAATGAGGACCAACTTTCGCCGCCTAACATTTCAATAACTTAAAAAATATTACCTTTATTTCAACTTATTCAAAATTATCATTCAAAATTCCTTTTTCTTCATTAAGCCACCTTCTTAAAATTTTGATTGATCGGATCAAAAAAAATGGCCTTTTAATAAATAATTTATTTTGAAAATGTAAACAAGGAGAAGACAATTTACATTTAGTACAAAGATATCAAAATCATTATTGATCATTATGTAAAATTGGGCATCTGGGGATGTATAATTGACTAAGTACAAAGTCTAAAATAAAATTTATCAATTATTGTGACACACTTTAATCTATTGTATTTCACATCTAATGATTAAAATTGATTGTAACTTCCCATACAAAAAATGAATAGTCTACCATCCCTTTCATTTTCTATGATTTATTTCCATCTTCTCACTTTCTCCGCCTAATGTGCTTCTTTTCCCACAAATTGACATCGTTTCCTCTACAAAAAGCCTACTATCTTTCTACCAAAACGAAAAACCTACATAATTTTTCTCTCTTGCCAAAGCCCAATAGGTTTTATCTCTTTGCAACAACACACTCACCTCTTTCCCACTTATTAATATTTTTTAAAGGCACTAAATATTATTTCAAAAGAAATATCCTTTCAAAATCATAGTTTCCCCAAAGCAAAACTTTTCTTTTAATATAGAAATAGAGAGAAGTAGTAGATATTTAGTTACGCACTTATAATTATAGAAGAGGATGTCGAGTTAAATATAGGAATACCGTCTTCTATTGTGTTCATGAAACCAAAAGGAGATAAAGTTTATATGGAACATTCAGCATAATTCAATGACTAAACACATGAGGAGATAGAAACTGAATGAGGTTCAAACAGTCGCTGAGTGCATAAAGGCTTGATAGATAGTGGGACTATATAAGAGACTAATGGACATATTTTTCAAGGTATATCCATGAATTACGGTTCAAAAATATCTTAATATGAGACCAAACTATGGGACCACATTCTCATGGCTCCATGGCTATTAATTGCCTCTCCGCACAATATTGGAGAAATTTGGATATAAATTGATATGCCTTAAGAGACTCCGTTCATCAAAAAAAGGGGTTTGACGGTCGAACATTATGAAACCTCATTAAATAATGTTGGAATGAGGTGGAACTATGCAAATATCTATATTGGGGGCTTATATGCCTCTAATCCAAGATCATAGCATTGTTTGATACATCTTTTGATTCACTAGTTGCCAGGATATGCCTTGACTGATGACCCATCTTGATAATTGAGGATTGATATGAAATTTTTGGAAGTGTCATATTTGAGGAGTGGTAACCCTCTAGTTTTAACTTATTTGGAGATGATTTGACCACTCATTGATAGATAAGGCTTATATCCATTGATTGTCAAGTATATATAGACAACCTTCGGACATCAAAATCGAGGTTTCTCCCAATATATATGGCGTTTCTCGTGGTACTTGAACCATTCGATACCCAACTCATTGTCTTACAAATCTTTGGAGTATGATACCATGAGAAAGAGGTTGGAGCTGAAATAGTGGTCCTCAAACTATTTTAGATCTTAACTACTAACCCTCATATCTCCCGGAGTAAGGAGTTTGGACATCAAATTTTGTGGGGATGTTCCTCATATGCGCTGTTACAAAATATCCAATTGCCATGGTCAATACTTCTACATGGTGAGAATGGTTTATCCTGCAATAGTCTAATCTACTACCCAAATCTGTAGCAGAAATGGGTCAACTTCAACGAGGCATATATCCCTAATTATTGATCCATTTAAGGTGAAACTTTTACCATTTAATTCCACATTTAGTCCTCTATCTCCATGCCAATTTCAAAACCAAAGGACTTCCATCAGAAAGCAGCATCCATTGTAGTAAAAAATGCTCAAGAAGACACAAGTTCGACTGACAGTCACAAAAATGAGAGGAACACTGTATTTTCTCATGGGACGATCTGGTCACAATGGGTTTGTTTTTTCTTTAAACTCAATCGTGATTTAAAATATGTCAAGACCTATCCATTTGAGCTCTTCAAGGGAATATAGGTGGGATTGAACGTTATCCCATATAACCAATATGTGAAATGGTGGCTATAACGGCCTCATGTCCTCAAGGAATAGAGATTTTTTCTTCTTTTTAATTTTTTGGAGGGAAAGAGAGATGAACATGTTATAGAGTTCCAAACAGATAAGCCATTCTGAGAACACACAGAAACCATTGCAGTCTACAAGATCAAATCCTTCATAACACTCTATCAAACAACAAGAAAGCACTCTTTGTGTCGTTATGATATGAAGATAAGCCTATAAGAGAAATCATAACAGGGACCTCTGATTCGAACCCATTTCTCATCACAAACCCATGAATTTCTCTGGTTTTTAGTTCTGGAAAAATCCGAGAAACCCTACGAATAACAACCAATAAGTAACATAATTGGGCCTTATGCCTGAGTATAACATGCAATTGAAAAAATTGAGAGCTTCTTGGGCACAGCCATTTCTAGCATAGCCCGAGATCAATGCAGTCCATAAGAACATATTTCTTTCATGCATAATTTCAAAGACTTTCTTTGCCAAATGCAACTCTTTGGATTTTATATGAGAAATCAAGAGAGTGTTTGATGAATGGAGGTTGTACTCATGTGGGTTTTGCTTGTGGTGGCCATGAAGTGTGTTACCCTGTGGCGTCAGAGAGACCATGGCTGAAAAAGAACTAAAAACAAAGGCAATTGTGCACAAGCTGGGGTAAACGAATTCATTTGACAATTGGAAGTAGAGAGAGATGGCTTTTTCGGGGTACCCATTTGAAGCACAGGCTTTGATCATGGAATTGACGCTGGGTGTGCTCACGTGAGGGGGATTTTGGAAAGTGGGGAAATATGGTGTGATGAAAAGCAATTAAGGTTTCAAGAGGGAAGGTAAGGATTAAGACTCTTAACAAGCTCCTCACATAAGTGTTAAAAAAATCAACTCGGCCAAGGTACTGGGGACCTGGTGGAGGCAATTTACTCGGACGAGTCCGAGTGACTCGCCTCTTTACAAGGCAATTTACAAGGGTAAAGTTTACTCTTTAGAGGTAACCAATAAGTCATACTAACATATTGGATATAAATTTACGATAATATTATAGTTAAACGTTAAAAACATTTTGTACAACTGACTCGCCCAAAACTTGCCTCTAGTTTGAGGCCGAGTCCGAGTAGCCACGGCCGAGTTTTAAAATTATGTACTAGACACATGATGGGAAACACATTTGAATTAGAGTTAGGCCACTTCATCAATGGGAAACTTAGTCATTTTGAAAGGCTCAAGGCAGCAAGTCCACAAACACTGTGGTGTGTAGGGGTGCCAAAGGGAGCCTGGGAAGGACCGGGCCATTGAATTTGGCCCGAGGGCAGGGCTTAGTCCAGAAATTTAATCTCAGTGACCGGCGAAACGTGGGTTAGGGGTCCATTGCTATGCTCAACAAACCCATTTTATTTTTTCTTAATGACCTTTTTTAAAAAAATTGGGTCTCTATTTGGCCCGATGCCACAACCACTAACTAGGCCATCTAGCCGCTGGCCTTGGCTTGGCCTATTGCTATCTTTGGCTAGGGCTGGCAACGGTCGAGCCTGTGCGGGACTAGACCTTGCCTGGGCTGGCCTCGGTCCAAGTCAGAATAGGTCCGGCCATGACCCAATTAGCACCAGGCTGAGTTGGGGCCGGGCCTAGGTTTAAACAAAAAGGAACATAGAAAGAACCAAAAGAGAGGGAGGGACCAACCATAGCCCCCAAATGAAGCATGGTGCGGGCTGAGGTAGGTCCTCAGGCCAACTCTTGTGGCCTATACTTGGTTTTTTCAGGCCGGCTGACCTGGCTGGGCAGGCTAGGCCGCAAGGAATAGCAAGCCACATCTTTCACTATGGCCAGCAAGAATATGAAGGGCCCAAACCAATTTGTCAATAGTCCTGACAGTCGAGTAGCAAATTCAGTGTTTCAAAAGTCGGATCGGGTTCGGACTCGTCACGCAGGTATCGAATTCCGATTGGCGCATCCATATCAAACAACAAAATTTTAACTTAACTGGAAAACCCAGACTGAAGCAATTATTTCAGAGTAGAATCATTCAGTGGCTTTTCAGTCTAGAATCTCCAGCTTCCCAATCTGGTCCAACTCAGGCGACTCTGAAGTAGGACAAGCCATGTTTAAATCACTTAGGAAATCACAGAAATACCCTAAACATTATGAAAAATCAGCCAAATTCCATTGCTATTAGCCTATCTAGATCTGTGAATCCCAAATTACTTCATATCTATCACAAGCTGAGGTAATAGTATCAATTATTCTGGTTACCCACAAAATTCACCTCAAACCATGTGAACAACGTCCTAACCAGAGAGACCATCACAGGTCCATAAAACAACAAAATGCCCTAAACAAAGCTAGAACACCTCCTAAATTATGTTATAAAAGAAAAAAAAGAAAAAAGGGAAACAAGAGGAAGAAGTTCCACACATAAAATTCTATAGAAAAACAAACCATTATTATAACAAGCTTCCCTAAACTAGACCACAAATTGATCCCACAAAACAAGAAAATGTCCTAAAGCATACCACAATTAGCCCACACAAACGCCCCCAAGACAAGGGCACAACAGTACCATATGCTGACAAAGAAACAATACCTCCACCTTTTAGAGAGGTGTACCAATCTTACCCAAATAAGCCTAGTCCATGCCCAAATGACCAAAACTACCCTAAATCTCAACAACTTCATGGCCAGCAAAGTTATTGCCTTTGTGCATCTTCTATCCCTTCCAACATGGACTATGCATGCATGGCATTTAACCAAATAAATGAACCAGGCTCTTACACTTGGAGCACCATGATAAGGGGGTTTTCATGTAGCTCAAACCCATTAGAAAGCCTGAAGTTCTACAGTGCAATGAGAGCCCATGGACTCATAGCCAATAGTTACACCTTATGCTTTGCTCTTAAGGTTTGTGCTAGAGTCTCAGCCATTAGTGAAGCACAAGAGCTCCACACTGAGACTATAAAAGCTGGGTTAGGTTGGGATGTTAATGTTATCAACACTTCATTCATCAAACTATGGTGAATTAGAGCATGCTGGTAAGCTCTTTGATGAAAGAACTGTGGTTTCATGGAATGCCATGATGGGTGGTTATAACCAAAGGGGTTGGTTTTGTGAGGCATTGTATTTGTTTAATTTCATGAGAGAGGGGTTACAGAAGCCAGATGGTGTTACAGTGGCCATGGTGCTCTCCAGTTGTGCAAATTTGGGGGCCCTTGGAGAGGGGCGATTAGTCCATAATTACTTAGAAGCTAGTGATGTAAACATGGATTTAGTAATTGGCAATGCGCTCATGGACATGTATGCCAAATGTGATAGCTTAGAGGATTCGTCTAAAAAATTTTAAGAGGATGACAGAGATATTTGGTCTCTTGGAATTCTATGATAAATGCTTTTGCGATCCATGACAATGCTAGTAAGGCTCTCGATCTCTTTCGATTAATGAGAACATATCGTAAAGAATCTAAGAGTGTGCACCGATTGTCACTCGGTGACAAAACTTATCTCAAAGATAAACGACCGAAGAATCATCATTAGATATCAGAGCCACTTCCACCATTTCAAGAGGGGTAAATGTTCTTGTATGGAGTATTGATGATTCCAAGGGTTTCAGAAGCCTCAAGAGAAACCTCAAATTTTGCCAGTTCTTACAAGAAATGATGGGAAGGTGATGAAGGGATAAAGAATTAGTATACTTTAACCCTAAGGTCGGTGGAAAAGCATAGGGCTCAGGATATGAATGATGGATGATTGTGGAGAGGGAACACACCAATAGGGTCATGTATCATTCTTGCCAGTACCACTCTATCTCCATCACTGCCTACCTCTTTGAAAGGTGATGACCCTAAGGCCTGTGGTTCTTCCAGAGGCCAATAGATTATGGTATAGTTATCCCAACAGTAAAACATGTTAAAAACCCATCACAACATTGAGCTCTCTCTCTCTCTCTCTCTCTCTCTCTCTCACACACACACACACACATGCAAAGACACTCACATGCACGACAAGATGATGAAAAATTCTGGATATCTGAATTAGCAAATGAAAAGAGAAAGGGTGACTTACTCTGGCTTGTTAGGGGCATCTTCAGGATCAATACTCATCATGTACATATCCTTACTTGGTTCGTTAGCTGGCTCCTCCAGAATGTCCCCCTTCAAATTGAAGGATCAACAAAAGCCATGATCAGAACATGTTCACAGTTTTCCGGCTCTCATTCAACAAATTCCAATATTTGCTTTAATTTTCTTAACAAGTTCTCTGACAACAGGTCATGGTAAGCACCCACTATCTAAAACCATACGTGAAATGGAGAGAATAGGAGATTGTCAATTTAAATGTTGTTATGTCATGCATTCATATATATATATATATAAGCAAACAAATGCTTGTACAAAGTTACAATCAGTGATTTAAAGCGCCTGGGCAGCAGCTGAGGCCGTCCAGAAGGCCTGGGCGCATCGCCCAAGCCTATGCTGCCAAATTAGGCAGGATATCCCTGGGCACCCTCCTAGGCACCCGGGAACCCGCCTAGGCGAGCACCCAGCCCTGGGCAGCCGCCCAAGGGCAGAAATGCCCCTCGTCGATGGCATTTGTTTGGTAATTTTTTTGATACAAAAGGGGCAAAATTGTGGGTTTTAGGTTCATTTGAAACCTAAAACCCATTAGAAGTTACAAGAAATTGATCTAAACATCACCCATTGATATTAGATTTAGTTTTGGATGTTTTACAAATCTATTAGAGGGTCTTTTAGAAGATTTTGAGTCCTTAGAAAATCTTAGAGGTGGAAGTTTAAATTTTAGAGGTGGAAGTTTAAAGATCGAGCAATCAAAGTTGGTGATTTTTGGATATGGACTTATGGTTATGGACAATGGAGGAATGTGTGCTACGTGCACTTGTGTACTATACGTTTAATATGCTCTAAATCCCTAATTCTTATATGTTATACAGTTATGCTTATACCGTTAGACTATAGAGACATTTTTTGCTACTGGGCCGCCCAAATTCTAGATGCCCGCCTAGGCGTTTGGAGGCCTAGAGCCCCTTGGGCCTCCTAGGCGCCGCCTAGCGCTTTTTGAAACATTGGTTACAATACAAAAATAGCATACTCAAACTGCGCAAAGAAACAACATTATTCAACATTAAAGACCTAATACGTAAATTACATGAGATTTGAAATTCACACTAAAACTTTAGAGTCAAGCTGAATGCTTTCTTAGTAAATCTAGACACAAGAGCAATATAATTGGAAACAATGAAAAGATCACCCACAAATTACTGAGATTTGACCTCTTTAAAACTTTTGAGGTATCTAGAAGGGACAGGCAGAACGACAAAATCTTTAAAGAGTTGAACATAGCATTCTGCAATGAGAGAGGATAAGAGACTTGATTATCCAATAGTCTTGATCTCTGAAAAATGGCTCTCTCTTATGTGGTCTCAATACATCTGATTAGCAAACTGTCATGTCACATGATGTACTTTCCATATGTTGAATGAAATTTTTAGTCCCTCAAAGAAAAGTTTCATTTATCGTTTTGATTTCTAAGAATCTGGATTAAAGGTGATGAAAAAAATGGGAAGAAGTTAGGAAAAAGAATTACCTAATGGCTAAGGTGCCAAAGGTTACGGTCTCTGCTGTAGATAGATTTCTCTGTCACAGGAACTGGAACACTGTGCTTCTTCGCATATTCAATTGCATCTTCTCTCCCTTTGATGTCCCACTCACGCCAAGGTGCAATCACATGGAGTTGGGGGTTTAATGCAAAGAAAGTTAGCTCAAACCGGACCTTCATTTACACATACCACATAGTTCAGACACAAATAAACATGCAAAATTAGATATATCATTTGTTAAAAAATTTATAACGAGATATAAAGTGATCCCTTCCCAATGCATCCATGAGAAACAGCATCTGCTCCAACCTCTTTTGCAACTTCAACCATAGCCTGAAACGGACGAAAGAGATGACAATATATTGATGAGAGGGCTAATTATTTAAACAATTTGCCCTGTCATTACAGGACTACGTTCTCTGCATCATTAAATTCCACTGTAGCACAACACGATACAGCCTTTTAGCCATTTCCAAGTTGTCCCCTGGTGATGGCCAAGATGGACAATTGCACTGAGGAACAAAACAAATAAATTGATTCCACAGCCCTCGCATCAATCAAAAAGGCATGATTTTACTGATATTATGTTAATAATTTTGCAACCAAAATTCATCATTAACTCATGCAGATCACAAAGAAGAAAAAGTTCTCCATTTCTAGGATAAATCACCGAATATCCCACTCAGTTATTTTCTCCTAGAAAAATTTGGGTAATTTGTTTAATAGGCTACCCAATGGAAGCCAAGCAAGTATCACATTTTCTTTTTTGTTTTTTTTTTTTCTTTTCTGTTCTTTTTTAACATTCTTTGACCCATGCAACACATAGAGTTTGTCTTTGTTTCATAGGTCCTTCAAAGTTCAAACCATAAAGATTTTATTACGCTCAAAATACAGAATGAATATTTTTTCTGTACGGCTCAAAAATTACCATTAACTACAAAGTTTTCTCAATGTTTCCAGAAAAGAAATATCGACGGCTTCCTGAATAACCAAGAGTGTCTGTCGTACCATTTTTCTTAAGTAATAAAACTCAATCGAAAAAAAGAAGCATGTGCTAGAAGTTAGAAATGACAAAATTGATGTTATAAATTGCTAGAGGAAAAGACCAAAATGCCCCTCTCAAGAGAAGAACATAGAAATTGCACAGAGAAGTCTTCAATGCCAGGAATACTAAGGGAAGTGCTTCCAGTTGCTGCAAAAATTTATTTTAGCCAGCTGCATTCCGATATTGGAAAGCAGTAACACGTTTTTATACATCTGATGTTATGAAAATCACCATTTTACCATTTCTGGAAGTAGCACAACATTTCCTTCATCTATTTGAAGGCCTGGCCACTTTCAAACCTTTGAATCCCTTATAGAGGGAAAATCACACTATTTATGTAAGGCAGAAAATATATCCACTATCATCATAAATGAAGATTGTAGAATATTTGAGCACCATGAAAAGTTCAGCTATTTGAAACATGGCAATAGCAATCTACATGTAAAAAACGCCTCACATATTGGCATGTACAATAGAAATTCAGGGCAAGGCATACTGAAACATCACCTTAGCAATAACAGGGCGTGCCATAGAAGTACCTAGCAAGTACTTCCTTTCATAAATGGCACCGGCACGCAAACAAGGAAATATAAAGTCCTTCACAAACTCCTCTTTTAAATCCCTTACAACTAACTGACTTGCACCACTTGATTTAGCCTTTGCCTCCAGACCTCCAGCTCTTGCATACCCTTCGAAATCATATTTTAGCAATTAGTAAATCAGCATTCCCCTTAAGAACTACTCATAAAATGCATTCACGACACAAAGGAAAAGAAGAAAGTAAAACTGATTACGGTATTAGGTATGTACATAAGAATAAATGCTTCACCAGTGTCTTTATACAGACAACAAAACATGTATAAACATTTTGGAATCAAAGCCATTCAATACCGAGGCCACATTAGTATGACTCATCAGAGCATCAAAATATGTTCTAATAAGGGATATTATCTTTCTTTTTTTTTTGGAGAGATTGTAAGGGATGTTGTCATTAAACATCAATTTTTGTATCAATTAAGTTTCAGAAAAACTAATTAAAAGAATGTCGAAAGAATAATCACAACAAAGATAGAGAAAAATGCAAAAACTATCTCCATACTTAACAGTACGCACCTGCCCAAGATCTGCAGTGAAGCATACTACATCACAACCATAGTTCTCCCTGCAGAACATCACAAAAAAGCAGCAGATTTTAGTTTACGTAAGAAAAATTGGCCAGGTCGACATCAACAAGTTAAATTAATTAAAGGGAAAATGATGAGATTAGCCCACTAGCTCATATGAACATATGAGCCCAATGGCCCAGATTGAATCTAGGCAGATTTGACGGTCGCACCCTCATTTTGATCTGACGATCACGACCTCATTTTTTTTCTACTAATCCAAATAATTTAAAATTTTAGACGTGTGTTCTTCAAAAATAGGATAATCTAATAAAAATATCAACAAAATAATTTACAATAAATATATTGACCAAAATACCCCTGAAATGTTTTGGAGGTATTTTGGTCCATGTATTTTTTGCGAATTATTTTTTAAATATTTTTTATTAGGTGTATCTTGTTGAGAAGAATAGATGTCTAAAATTTTAAGTAATTTGAATTTGTAAAAAAAAAAAATTGAAATTCAAACAAGAAATGAGGTCGTGACCGTCAGATAGTGGTGTTTAGACCATGACTGGCTAATTTTTAGGGATTTTGTTGATAATCTTGATTTTGATTCAAATTTTATCTTTTCTTGAGTGAACTTATCCCAAAAGCTTCTATCTTAAGTTGATTTTTTCTAATTTTTTTTAGCATTTAAAGATAACTTTCTATATTAAGGATGATTTACGAGGGTTTTAGGATTTTTTAGGAGATCCTCTAGGGTGTTTCTAGAAGGTCAGGAACATGGTAAGTAACTAAAAGAAAAGGTGATCTAGGGTGTATTAGGTTAATTTGGTCCCTAGAGATCGACTAGGCATTTTTAAGGATTTAAAAATTGGGGAAAATAGAGAAAAAAAATAGCCAATTTCAAAATGAGGTGTATTTCTTATTGGTTGTTTGTGAAACTGTTTGTTTGTTCCTGAACACCTGATAATGATTTATCTATTCCTTACCGTTGAGGAAATTCTCAAGTTATCTCAATTACTATTAACGTGGTTTTTGATCAGATTGGCACAAAGTTGAGTGGGTTTGTGGTACTGCAATCATACAGCATTAACAGATCTCTTAGAACTATTCCGATATCACCATACATAGATATAAAAACTTAGCTTTTTTTGAAAATTAAAATATAAAGTCTAATGAAAGCACTTCCCTAGTGGCCTGGTCTTCATATATATATATATGTGTGTTTTATTCTACTGTGGTGCTAGTACATGCTCTTGATTGAAGGGTTTCCATTCTCTCTCCCTTGAACATTTTCTAATCTTCTTCTACCTTTTTCATTTAATTTTTGTTGTAACGAATGACTCCATATCTGATTTGGGTAAGATTGTATTTTATTCATCCAAAATAAGGAATTGAATATCTAATTACAAGTACATGCTGAATTGAACAAATCAAATCTTACCGTGCATCACATATTGTTGAATTTTATTGCTTTGCTGTTCTTTTATGTTTTAATCCAGTTATTAAGATAGCAGTAACTTAACTAGTGGTGAGACAAACATACATGTGACTCCCAAGGGAGCAGGGTTATGTGGGAATCTTAACAAAGTGGTTTTAGCCTACTGCGGTGGCTTGGATACTTCAGTTATTGTACCGTGGCTGAGGTTTATTTTCTGTTGCTTTGGCCATAACTGAGTTAAAAATGTACAATTTTATAGCCATTTTCTATTGGGTTTGCTCAATTTTAGGAAATTGGTTCATATTTCCATATTTCCTCAAGTTACAAGTGACTGATTGGCATAAGATTTGCATTAGATTTGTAGGATTCAAATTATAGCTGTTCATTAATTTGACTCTTATTTTTATAATTTTTAATTGAAAAATACTGAGATTAGCCTACTAACTCATATGAACATATGAGCGCAACATCTGACCATGCAATCTCTATTGAATTTTAAATTTACTAGTTTTGTAGCGATAGACCAAGGGATCTCAAATTTAAAATCCTCTTGATTTCGAGCTGTAAACAATACTAAAACTCCAAATGGAAAAAATGCATTTTAAATAAAAACTAACGGAAAAGTCTCAGAAAAAAGAAATAACACTCATCATATAAACTTTCAAGACAAGAAAAGCATTTCACCCACCTTCAGATACAGAGATGAATTCCTTCCACCCTGGATCCTATCCCCATTCAAAGTTGTGCCTTCTATAAAACAAGGAAGAACGATTTCTCAAAACCAATTCCGCAAATACACATGCAATTTGTTGGTCCATAGTTGTACTAACCGTTGCCAAACTAGTTTTCAGCAATTATTCATCAAACTCAGAGAATTGGAATATCTTAAATGCTGCGATAAATAGACGACCTGAAAATAAATAAGTATCCTATGCAACTAGCCCCATGTTCACATAATTTGCAGACACTTATTGACAGGTACTGCTCTCTTTGTACGAAGAGTTGGCACCAGAAATCCATTTTCTAATAGACTTATTAAGATTTATTTAATTGGAAAACTTATTAAAATGTCCATCCTATCGTTTCAAAATCTTCCCTTGAAGAATTAGCCCCATATTAGACACCATATGGTGTCTTTTCTTCTACATTACTCTGAAATGTGGTCCATTTTCTAGTCTTAGACAGCAAACTTTAATGACACATACATTCTCAGGTTACATTGTCTTTCTGAATTGAGAAAATACCAGCAATTGAGGCAAGAACCCGAATGTCGGGAGATAGGAAGAGACAACGGAAATGCCCCCAAAATGATGCCATAAAAAAATGTCATCGGCCTCAACTAATAATGGGGGATTACCTCGACGTTCATGTCCTATTAGGTCAGTAGGTCCATGTAAAATATATGTAAAGTAATTAGGAGAAACTTACCTACTACATCAGTAGATCCATTAAGGGGAAGGTGAAGTTATCAGCTGAAATGTTTTCATGTAACATGTGGATGTAGAGAGAGAGAGAATTAGGTGGGAATGCACTTGACGACAATATTCTTCAATATTTATGTGAGTACTGGTATTTTTTGAATATATTTATATTTTTGGTAACATGTTGGATGAATGGAAGGAACCAGCGTTTTAAAAAACGCCGAGTCGAACCGGACTCGCCCGATTCGACTCGGAATTCGCGAAAAGGGATCGGATCGATTGAAAAATCGGAAATCGTCCGGTTCCAGAGAGAACCGGACGATTCCGTACAGTGACTCGCCGATTCACTGTATGGAATAGGCGAGTCCGAACAATGAATAGGCGAGTCCGTACGGAGTTTTTTTTTTTTTTG
>NW_006500104.1:3786196-3805431 GCF_000471905.2 Amborella trichopoda
TGATTGAATTTTTTGTAATCCATGATCGAACTGTTTTTTTCTTTTTTTGTAATCCACGATTGAATTTTTTGTTTTTTTTTGTTTGTTTTTTTTTGTAATCCATGATCGAATTTTATGTAATCCAAGATCGAATTTTATGTAATCCATGGTCGAATTTTATGTAATCCATGATTGAATTTTTTGAGAATTTGTGATTTTTTTTTTTTAATCCATGATCGAATTTTTTTTTGTAATCCATGATAGAATTTTTTGAAAATTTGTGACTTTTTTTTTAATCCATGATCAATTTTTTTGAAAATTTGTTATTTTTTTTTTTAATCCATATTATTCAAAGAGAAAATGAGAGAGATGATGATTCTGAGGCCACCATATCCCAGCCATATTATTCACATATCGAGTCCCAACAGCAACAGTGTAGGGATAAGCACGAAATATTATAAATTAAATGCTGAATGGCGGTTCATGCAGGGAAAGAACATATCAATATTCGCATATTCATTCAAAAACATGAAAATTCTTAATGGAGTACCCTCATTTTTTATTGAATTCTTAAAAAACAATATTTATAATGAATTTTAATAATTTTTTCGAATTTTTTTAAAGCTTTATTCTGACCGATTCACCGGGTTATCGATCCGGATAACCGATTCGCCGATCCGAATCGATTTTTTGGAAGCCCAAGGTCACCGATCCGTTTTTTAAACCATTGAAAAGAACCTTATTTAATTATAAAATAATTTTTAAAAATTATATTTTACACATTATATCAATAAAATACATAATAAACAGTATTATAGGCAGTTTTCAACTTTCCCATTGCCAAACAGGCCAAATTACCATTACCACAGTTTATCGAAGAGGGTTTCTAGCTTTCACCCTACGAATTTTTACCCGCATTTTATAATCTAAGAAGTCAGCAGCAGGGGTGATCCCGGGGATACTGCAGTGAAAGCTATCAAATGCTACCTCGATGAAAGTCGGAACTCCCATAAAACGCATGGACGCCCCATCTTTCTAAACCCTAAACTTCTTGAAGTAAAAAAAAAGCCCACTCGCCCCATCATAGAGTTCTACCAATGCTGAAAAGCATCACGAAGAAGATAATCTGCAAAAATTAGTGAGTTTTTACCTTTTTTACTATTTATTAAGCAGATAAGCCCGCAATTTGTTAACTGTTAATTTATATTAATTTATATTTTTTTCATTTTCTGTTAATTGTTAATTTGTGTTCATTTTTGTTTTTGGTTATTCTCAATATAGGGATCCATTTCTCAGTAACTTTTTACTGTTTATAAGCAAAAAAACTCGAAATTTGAATTTTTCTATTTTTCATTTTCTGTTAACTGTTAATTTGTATTATATATATTTTGTCCTGGTTATTCTCAATGTAGGGATTCCTGTTAACGATTTGGGGGTTTGTTCTTTAGTTTTTTATTATTTTTATATAGCTAATATCACCATTGATTATTTGTACTTTTTTTTGTGCTTAAAAACAATCACCTTCTGATAATCCTCAAATATAGCAAGGTGATTTTTGTTTTTTCTTCTTTAGTTTTCTTTTTTAATCTCGAACTGTCCCCGTTTTCCAATTTTGGGGGATTTTTTTTTTTCCCCTTACGTTTGCGTTCTTTTTTTTGTTTGTGCTCTGTATTTGTTATGGTGTGATAAATGTGCACTTCTTCATTTGCTAATGAATGAACCTGTAAATATTCCATGCTGTATGTACACCATCATTTGTAGATCTCTGACTTAAGGTCTTGACAAATTGCATTGAAGGAGTAGCACCAGTATGCTTTTTAGGGTTTTCTTATGCTTCTTCATTATTGCAGTCTCTCTATATTTTAATTATTGCAGAAATTGCAGTGAAGGATTGGCCTCTCTCTCTTCCTGTCTCATATTTTCTCTCTGTCTCTTACTAGTTTCTGGGTCGATAGTAATGGACTAATCTCCCTTCCTCAGCTTAGTATTCATAATGTAGTCTTTCTCTCATCACATTAACTGTTAAGTGCACCATTTTTTTTTACTGGTTTACTGAATTTCTAGCTTTTTTTTTTTTGTTTTTTGGCTTGGCTTGATAACATTCTATACAAATAGACTGCGTTCCCTGCATCACTGTTGTATTACACTTCTAGGCAATTTTTTTGAGTATCTAGTGCCTCATGGTTATGGGATTTGGGGGTTGTTTGTCATTTTTTATGTATTTTTGTTTAACTAATCTACTTCACATCCTTATTTGAGAAACTGCCCGGATGTTGTTTGAATGACAGTTCACGTCATCCATGTAGCTCTATCTATTGAGTTAGCTCTGTCAGTGTTTCAAAAAGCGCTAGGCGGCACCTAGGCGGTCGGGGGATCCAGGACACCCAGCGCCTAGGCTAGCATCCAGAACCTGAACGGCCAAATAGAATTTTTTTTTTTGGGATTTTCTCTATCTAAAATAGCCTCTAATGGGTTTTAGATTTCAAATAAACTTAAAACCCACAATTTTTCCCCTTTAGTATTAAAAAAGTGACCCAAAAATACCCTCAAGGAGCCGCATTTCCACCCCTGGGCGGGGCGCAGGCCTTGGGTGGCTGCCCAGGCGGGCGCTTAAGCGGGTTCAAGCGGGAAGCCTAAGCGGGTTCCCCGGTGCTTAGGCGGGCGCCCAGGATATCCGCCTAGTCCTGGGCGATGCGCCCAGGGATATCAGCCTAGTCCTGGGCGATGCGCCCAGGCCTTCTGGCCCGCCCAGGTGCTGGGCGGTCTGGCTTTTAAAACTCTGAGCTTTGTTGTTCTGTATTGAGTGAGTTGCCTATGCCAAAGAGAAGAGAACAACTATTGATGCTACTTCCAAGAAGCAAGAACTCACAAGGTAACCTTCTCAAAACAACTAGTTTCTAGTGGTTGATAATCGAAATAAGGTGTTGATAATCGACACCAAAGCAATCTTATCAAAGACCCCCCCAACCTTTTCAATGCCCTTTAGAAAATTATTGCTGAGTTATCGAAGGTTTTCTTCATTATGCTGCAAATTGTTGCAACACTTTATTATAAATATTAGCTTCCAATGAAATGGACATCTGGAACCCGGTTAGAAAGGAGATGAGTCCGATGGCTGTGTATTTAAGAACTAGTGCTTGATTTTGCTTCCAATGAAATGGACATCTAGAACCTAGCTTTCTAGCTCTATTTCCCTTGCATTTCATGTCATATTTCCAGTTGGAATTTTTTCATGCATTGATCAATGCTTAGTGATGAAGTTTATTGTATGAATTAGTAATCAATAACTTTTAAATATTTATTTCTTAAATAAATAATATATGTTTGCTCTTGAGAGCTGCTTGTGCATTGAGTGAAATTTTGACATTAAGAAAATCAATTTTTTTCAATATTTATGTAAATATTGGTATTCTTTGAATCTATTTACATCTTTGTTAATATGTTGGATGAATGGAAGGAACCTTATTTAATTACAAAATGTTTTTAAAAAACTGCATTTCGCACATCATATCAATGAAATACATAATGAATAGTATTACAGGCTGTTTCCAGCTTTCCCATTGCCAAACACGTGAAATTACGAGTGCCACAATTTGTCAAACGGGGTTTCCAGCTTTCACCGTACCAGCTTTCACTTGCATCCCAGAATCTATGAAAGTTAGCAGCAGGGTGGCTCCCAGGGACACTGTAGTGAAAGTTATCAAATGCTACCTGAAGCACGTAGCACAACACACATAAATATTCATGGCGACATTGCAGGCCATCTCCTCCTCCTGTAACAGTACAAGACTCTCTAACTATCTTCCGGGTCTCTCTCTCTCTCTGTGCTGATTTTGTTTAGCCCCCTTCACTCTCTCTATACTGATTTTGTTTAGCCCCCTTCACTCTCTCTGCTTTGATTTATTTTTCTCTTTCTACAACACTGGTTTTGTAACCACTGATTTCTGTTGTTTCTGCACCATTCTTGCTCTCTACTGTTTTTTCTTACTCATCAATTTGAAGCTCTATACTTGTTCCAGTTTACTTACTCAGTTTTTTGCTATCCATGGTTAACTTCACGTATTTTGCGCAATTCTACTTGATATTTGCATATTTTATTTAAGTTAGTACGAATTGAAGTTATCTTGCTCTGCATGTTGAGATTTCACACTTATTTATTTATTTATTTGTAGCTTACTTTTTCTGAAAATGCTAAATGTACATAACCATGAGGCAATACATAAAAAATGACAAATAACTCCCAAACCCCACAACCATAAGCCACTAGATTCTCAAAAAAATTGCATAGAAATGTATTATTACAACAGTAATGCAGAGAATACAGCCTATTTGTATCGAATATTATTAAGCCCTAAAAAAAACTAGAAGTTCAGTAAAACAGTTAAAAAAATGGTGCACTTTACAGTTAATGTGACAAGAGAGAGACTACATTGTGAACACTAAGATGGGGAAGGGAGATTATTCAATGACTATCAAACCCAGAAACTAGTAAGAGACAAACTGAAAATGTGAGACAGAGAGAGAAAGGCCAATCCTTCATTGCAACTTTTGCAATTAATGAAGATATAGAGAGATTGCAATAACAAAGAAGCATAAGAAAACCCTAAAAAACATACTGGTGCTATTCCTTCACTGCTATTTTGTCAAGACCTTAAGAAAGAGATCTACAAATGATGGTGTAGATACACCATCGAATTAAACCCTAATTTATAAGTCCTTACAAAAGCAAATTAAAAATGCTTAAGCACATCTAGCACACCATAACAAATAAGGAGCAAAACTAAAAGAAAGAACAAAAACATCGAAAAAAAAAAATCACCCAAAAATGAAAACAGGAACATTTTGAGATTAACAAAGATATTTCCATCTATTGTGATATTGGCTATATATATATATATAAAAGAATAGAGCATAAAAGAACAAAAAATATTGAAAGTAAAACACTAAAAAATAGAAAATGTGAGTGTAGAAATCATGTAAAAGGATGAATCAAGAAAAAATCAGCACCAGATTTCAATGGATTTGAATGCAAAACAAGAGAGAAATCCACGTTTAAGCGGATTTGTTCAAAATATAGCTCTTTTCACCAAAAATCGTTGAATAAATCCCCATTCATAAGTTTGATTCCTACATTCACCATAACAAGAAAAAAAAAGAAAATAATACAAATTAACAGTTAACATAAAATGATTTTTTGCTGGTTCATCAGTGAGTTACAAATTGACAGTTAAACAGAAAATAATACAAATTAACAGTGGGTTTATCTGCTTAATAAACAGCAAATAAAAAAATAAAAATAAAGCTCTCTGATAGAGCGAGCACGTGAGGAGGAGTGGGTCCGGTTTTTTTTTTTTTTTTTTTTTTTTTTTTTTTTTTTTTTTTCTAAGAAGTTTGGGGTTTTGAAAGGAGGTGCGCGCGCGAGTTTTATGGGTATTCCGATTTCCTTATAAACTTTTCCCAAAAAAAAAAACAAAAGTGCAGCTCTCCATGGGTACGGTGGAGGCCGCACTTCACATTTTTTTTAGTGAAGTGGTCTCCCCACTCCTCAAGCCACACCCCTAACCGAACTTAGAACTAGGGGTAGCTATTAGAACTTCCGTCATCTAAAAACGAAAATTCTAATTGCGTGGGGGAAAAAGAAGTGCTGGGACTTTCACTCTTGTCAAACGGGTGATATCTACACTGAAGGTGAAACTGCGGTACTTTCTTAGGTTTGATCGGATCAGCAGTACAGTAGGTTTCCTTATGTGAATAGTGTGTGAGGAAATGAGGAGTTCCGGCTTTTATCTGCCGTGAAGGTGAAACTAGGGTACTTTGATCGGTTATCAAACACCCCCTTCCCTTAATGTTAGAGTTTTAACTAGGGTTTTCATAGATAGAAGAGTTTGTTATGAGATGAAGCCTTCTCTCGTGGTCTAAAAGCAAATTTGTTAGAACCAGAAGGATGTATGTGTCAGTAACTCTAGAATTGAGAGGAGCATCTCTCTCTAGGATTTGGATTTGGATGACTCAGTTTCTCTCATGAGAGAGCCCAAATGTGGTCCTTGTGCGGGTAATAGTTACAATGTTACAATGGAGAGAGTGGATCGCATAATATTATGAGGAAATGGCAAAATTAAAAAAAAAAAGGTTATTCAGATCGGATCGGCCCAATCCTCAACGGCAATCAGCCAAGCTGATATGGTTCCTATAAAATATAAAGAATCAATCAGTTCCCGTATCGATGGCTCCACATTTCTTTTCAATTTTTTTGTTTTTCTAATATTTCAACCAACCGGTTTTGATTATTGTAGAACCGGCCACTTTTTTATGTTTTTTTTTTCCAAGAGTTTCATCTAGATTCCTGATCTAGTGAATTGGATCAAAAGTTCAGAGGAACGGTCCAAGTTACTTATCCGTTTATTAAAAAGTTACGTTAGAGTCCTATTATACGTGTAGTATTTCTTTAATTTGTATAGATTATTATACCTTACCCGACAGTATAGTGATGTTTTTTTATTTAGGAGTATTTTAAGTAATTAATTTAGAGCAAAGTAGAAATTTTAGATAAAAAGATAAATATTTATTAACTATAATGGAGAATGACATCATTCACATAAATTGTGAGGTCACCAACATGAAGTATTAATTGTTTTTTAACCACAAATAGAATGTCTCTAATTTCTTGTACAAATATCTTTACCTCTACTAATGACCAAAAAAATGCCCTTGTTCCAAAAATTTTGTAATACAAAAATAAAGATATTGAATGTCCAAAAATGTTGAGCATATTACCTAATATAACCATATTCTAAAACATTGGGCAAAACCAATTTTTTCTTAAAGAAAAAACTTAAAGAGAGAAGGTCTAAGAATCCGATGGGTAAATTCCAAGAAGAAAAAGTTTATATAAGGTGTCAACCTTCTATTGCTATTACAAAGTGCGCCTCAAAAATCATGTTTTGATGTTAGAAAATCTTCCAATTGATCGTCTCAACTTCGAGATGTATAGAGATGAAGAAAAAAGAATTTCAAATGCAAGATATAATACATCTTGTAACAAGTTATCTAGATCATTTATCTTTTAAGATTGTCAAGTATTTATAAATCTGCTCAAATTATATTCTTTTTAAAATTTTAAATTTAATAACTTGGAAGGAAAATAGATTTTTAAGCTATCATAAGTTTTTTACTCTAGAACTACATCTCCAAGCAAATTTACAGTTCGCACCTTACTTCTACTGTATGAGAAACGTGCATTATGAAATAAAAAATGCTCAATATGACATGGTCCATATTAATCCACATGCATTAATATTGATGTGTAAATCGATCGAAAATCAATCTATATCAAGCTCAAACACCCTGATTTTTCGTTTTCCTGAGCTTTTTTCACCCAAAAATACCTCTTTCATGAATCCTAAAATTCAAATCCAACAACCAAACAACTTCAAATTTGTTCCAAATTCTCCGTGATTAAGCCATCTATCAAAGACCAGTTAAAATTTTCTTGACTAAATAAGAAATTCGAAGTGATCAAAGCTCAAAATCTTCAGTTTTTTCTCCATCCAACTTCGTAGTTGAGATCCGACACATTCTTTGAATTTCAAAAAATAATTTCTTTGAGGATTTTGATCTAGAAAGAATTAGGATCTATCCAAACTAGGTACCTTATTTCTTTTGAGCAGTATTTTTTTAAAAAGAAATTTTCTCTTACTTTATTTTTTTGAGGAGGAATTTTAAAAATATAAGCTATTTATTATAAATGTGTTATAATTTTTGTTGTTTTTCTCGTTCTAGGTTGTGTTGGGTTCACATAATCTTTTAGCAATATTTATATTTAGTTTAATTTTTTATCTCAATTTTAGATTTTTCTTAAAAAATTTAAAAATATTCTATATTTATTGTAAATATATTGTTAACTTCTTTTTTCCTAGGCTTTATTAGGTGGTGGGTTTAGATTTTTTTTAAATAATAATAATTTTTATTTAAGTATAATAATACACTTGGGTCTTGCGCTACTGATGTGCGAGGGCAAGAGAACTACTAGAATGGGTGAACTCCCAAGGAGTCCTTGTGTTGCACCCGGAGTACCCAAAAATAATAATAATAATAATCTATTGGATACGCCAATGGCTTTGTATCTTACATTTATGGGATTATTCACCTTAAGAATTACTGGGAAGGCAAAGAGTGGACATCATGCCTGGTGCCTATGAGCCACTGTACGTGAGAAGTAGATATTACATATGCCATTAATTAATGTAATGTAGATATTTAAATGATATTATGATGTCTCCATTGAGATTTACCATATGTTTTTAGAATGTGAAATGATTGCGGGACACTAGAAAGGAACTGCATTTTTGTTATTCACATCTTTTCAATAATTTAACCAAAATATGCTACATATTTATCAAAGTTTTCCACAAATCCACTAATTTTAATTTCTAGAATTGTTCAAAATTTTTGGCAAAACTAATCCGAGTTGGCTAGTTCACTAATCGATAGGGATTCAGTAGATGACATGTTCACCTACCCGAACCGGTTTTTTAAAACGTAGTTTAGGTAAATGTGCATTTTGGAAAACTTTGATATTGCAAAAAATTCAACAGAGTCGTTTTTTTTTTTTTTTCCTAGACAAATAGACTCAATAAATCTTTGAAGACAAAAAAAGTAGTTGGGGATCCGATTTGAGCTTTGCCATCTCAGTCTCTGGTAAATTGATCCAAGCTTCCATGCCATCTCCAAACTGGTATCCATGAGAACCACCATGTCCTTCTGTTGGGAATTTTACGGAAGCATTAATACAATAATTTGAACAAAAAATAATAAAAAAAAGTAATTGGAGTGAAGATGAAGCAATATTTAACTATTTCATAGAAATAATTTTGATAACAAACAAATGTTATGGTCTTTAGAAACCATAACCTTCTTTTCTTACTTTCTTTTACATACAACAAAAAACCCCTGGATTCTAACTAAACTCCCTTTTTTTCCTACACTCTCACACACGCAAAACAGGAAACCTATACCCTATTTATAAGCCTCAAGGGCAGTTTGTTTTTACCACCGTATTACAAAGTTGAGATAGTCCTCTACAAAGTACATGCAATTTTTTATGCGTGCTCTCCTTTGATTTTTCGAGTGATGCAAAAAGGAAGATGCTCCATATATATTATGAAGGCGGTTTTTCACCGTCTTTTATTTAGGAGGTTTTAGAGAGAGAGAGTAAGGATGAGGTGGTGAGAGAGAGAGAGGTGGTTAAAAGAGAGTGAAGAGAAGGCGGTGAACAGAGAGAGCGACAAATTAGGATTTTAACATTCCATCTTAATTTGTCACTCTCATTATATCTCTGAACTGGATAAATTTATCTGTTGTAATTGTCTTTGTAAAAATGTCTGCAAGCTGGTCTTTCGTGTTGATAAATTTTGGCTCGATTTTTCTTTTTTCAGTCAGCTCCCTGATGAAATGATGTCGTATTTCTATATGCTTCAATCTGTTGTAAAACACTGGATTTTTTGTCATTGTAATGGCAGACATATTGTCACAGAAAATAGTTGTAGAGGTATTCTGTTTTTGCTGCAAGTCTGATAAAATTCTTCTGAGCCACACAGATTTACGTGATGCACTTATTGCTGATATATATTCGGCTTCTACAAATGATAGAGCCACAGTATTTTGCTTTCTTGATGACCACGATATCACTTTTGTGCGTAGACAGAATATATAGCCAGACGTGCTTTTTCGATCATCAATAGAACCTGCCCAATCGCTATCAGAAAATCCAACAAGATTAGTATTATTTTCATAAATATATTTGATACCATGTTTCTTTGTTCCCTGGATATATCTTAAAATCCTTTTTGCTGCTGCAAAATGCAATTTGCTTGGTTCATTCATGAATCTGGAACAAATATTGACTGCATGCACAATATATGGCCTTGTATTAGTCAAGATAAATTAAAGATCCCGCTGAGCTTCGATAAATCGATGCATCAACTTTTTCTACACCGTCATATTTTGATAATTTTTCATTCACTGCCATTGAAGTACTCACTGGCTTGCAATTTGATATTTTGAATCTTTTCAAGAGATCTTCAACATATTATTCTTGAAAGATAAATATTTCTCCATCTGACTGTTTTACTTGGATTTCAAAAAAATATTTTATAATTCCTAAATCAGTCATTTCATATTCTTTTATCATAGCTTTCTTAAATTCTTCCATCATTCTTTTGTCTGTACCAGTATAAATCAAAGCATCCACATAAAGGCATATAATTATGAAGGAATTTTCACTTCCCTTTTTAACATAAAGTGAAGGCTCACTTGGGCTCCTTTCAAATCCATTTTTTCGAAAATATTTATCAATTTTGTTGTTCCAGGCTCTTGGGACTTGTTTTAATCCATATAATGCTTTTTTCAGTTTATAAACTTTTTCTTCATTTCCTTTTTTGATGAAACCCAATGGTTGCTCAACATAAACTTCTTCTTCAAGTTCCCCATTCAGGAAAGCAGATTTACATCCAACTGAAAAACTAGAATTTTTAATTGGGCAGCCATGGCCAAAACAGTACAAATGGTTTTCATTTTGGCAACATGGGCAAAAGTTTCATTAAAATCTATTCTAGGTTGTTGTGAATAGCCTTTTGCCACCAGTTGAGCTTTATGCTTTTGAATGGACCCATCTTCATTATATTTGGTTTTTATAAATCCATTTCAAACCAATTATTTCTTTTCCTCTTGGGTGATCTACTAATTTCTTTATAACATAAATTTCTTCATTCATAGCATTTAACCAAATTTTTTCTTTAGCTGCTTCTTCAAAATTTTGTGGTTCACTAGAAAGAAAACAACATCACATGATTCATAAATATCTGAAAGAGACCTTACTTTTCTGGGAGGCGTCTCTGAATCTGAAGAACTTGAACTTGAACTTCCTTGTCTTGGACTTTCTTGACTTGGACTTGAAGGGCTTGGATGTGGACTTCTATTTGAATCATCATTTTCTAAAATTCTTGTTTCTTGGCTAAGGTTTTCATTCTAGTTCCATTCACTTTTCTCATCAAAGATAACATCTCTGGAAATTACCAATTTATTTGTTTTTTTATGGTAAAGATGATAAACTTTTGAAACTTCACTGTACCCAACAAAGATATATTTTTCACATTTTTCATCAAATTTTTCTTTGTCTTGAGAGGTTCTTTTTCCATAAGCAATACATCCAAAAACTCTGAAATAATTCACTTTTGGGTTTCTCTTATGCCATGCCTCAAAAGGTGTTTTATTTTGGAGGGATTTTGTAGGAAATATGTTCAGAATATAAACAACAGTTTAAACAACTTCAACTTAAAATTTATTAGGAAGATTTTTATCTTTCAACATACTCCGAGCCATTTTGACTATTGTTCTATTTCTTCTCTCTGCTACTTCATTTTGTTATGGAGTATAGGCTGCTGTCAATTCTCTTCTGATTCCATTCTTTTTGCAAAAAATCCAAAATTCTTTTGATGTAAATTTTCCTCCTCGATCTGTTCTCAAAGCTTTTAATGGCAAACCACTTTGCTTTTCTGCATCAACTTTAAACTGAGTAAAAACTGAAAATGCTTTCTGATTTTTGAGCCAAGAAATATAGCCACATCATTCTGCTGTAATCATCAACAATTAATAGAAAATACTTTTTTTTATTAAAGGTTTCTGTCTAAGTTGGTCCACAAATATCAGCATGAACCACTTCCAATGGAGCTCTAGCTCTCCAAGATGATTCTGAAAATGGTAAATGCCCAATTACCTTCACATATTTTTCTTTCTTCATTTATTGGTGGTAGCCCAATTACCATACCTTTCTAATTCATCAATTTCAAATTTTGAAAAATTAAATGCCCAAATCTTAAATGCCACAAGTAAGATTTATCAATATTTTCATAACTCAATGTATAATTTTCACATAACGGCATCACCATAGGAAAAATCTTATTTGGGGTTATTTTTACCTTGGCTATAATCAGTTTATTTTTCTTATCAATAATCACACATTCATCTCTATTGAAATTGACTGAATATCATTTTTTCATCAATTGACCAACACTTAAAAGATTTTGAGTCAAGCCAGGACCATAAAGAACATCAAATTAATTCAGATTACCTCCTTTTGGTTTTACTTTAATTATTTCTTTTCCGTCAACAGTTTGGAGCTTCCCATCACCGAGCTTGACTTGAGAAGTTTTTCTTTCATCAATCTCAATAAAGCTGCTTCGATTTCTTGTCATATGATTGCTACATCCACTATCCAGATACCAAATATCATGTGAATTCTATTGAACATTCATGAATAAATGAAACATATGCCTGTATTATTATTTTTCTCATAAAAATTTGCTTCATTTTTCTGTAGTTCATTTTTCTGTTGAAACCAACAATATCTTTGAGAATGATTGGGGCTTCTACATTTTTACATTTATATCAGCAATCCTTGGATTCATACCCTGATTTTTTGCAAAGAATACACTAACATTCAGATTTACTTTTTCCATCTGGATATTTGTGGCTATTGAAATTAATTCTTCCTCTTCCTTGGCTTTTGGAAAACCTTATTCTTCCATGACTTCTTTGATAATTTTGAAATGTCCCCCCTTTCTTTATTTTGTTCAATATTTTTCTTTACTGAAATTGTCATTTTTTACTGAAAAGCTTGTTCTAAATTCTGGCTTGAAAATCTGTTCATTCTTTGCTCATGTGATTCAAGAGATCCACTTAATTCTTGTAATGAAAATTTAGATAAATCTTTTGACTCTTCTATGGCACCTACAACATGGTCAAACTCTACAGGAAAGCTTCTCAAAATTTTCTAAATAATTTTTTTGTCAGGAATGTCATTTTCATAACATCTAACATGATTTATTATTCCAGCAACTATAGTAAGGAAGTTCTGAACGGTTTCATTATCTTTCATCATCAAATTATCAAATTCTCTCCATAAATTTTGGAGTTTGATAGAAATCACTTTTTTAAGATCCCTGAAGTTCATTTTTTAAAATATCCCAAGCTTCTTTTGATTTTGAAGCAATTTTTATTCTAGAAAAGATAATTTTACTTACATTTTGCTGGATGAAGAGAAGGGCTTTCACATCTCTCTTTTTCTTTTCCTTGAATTCATTCTGCTTTGCCGGCGACCACGAAACAAGTGTTGCTGCATCTTCTGGTACCGCATAACCTTCTTCAACAATACCCACAAATCTTGTGAGACAAAGAGAGTCTTCATTTGGAGACTCCATGAGTCATAATCTTCTCCATCTAAGAATTAAATTTTGAGTATAATTCATACCCAAGGTAGATGTCATTCGTAAAGTGGTCTTTTAGGAAGTACGAATCTAGGCTCTGATACCAAATATTGGGAATTTTGCAGAAGCATTGATATAATAATGTGATCGAAAATAATAAAGAAAAATAATTATGGTGAAGTGGAAGCAATATTTAATTATTTCATAGAAATAATTTTGATAACAAACAAATGTTATAGTCTTTAGGAACCAGAACTTTCTTTTCTAACTTTCTTTTACAAACGACAAAACCCCTGGATTCTAACTAAACTCCCTTTTTTTTTCTACACTCTCACGCATGCAAAACAGGAAGCATGTGCCCTATTTATAAGCAGGCGGTTCGCTTTAACGGCTGTATTACCAAGTTGAGATGGTCCTCTATATTATGAAAGCGGTTTTCCACCGTCTTTTATTTAGGAGGCTTTAGAGAGAGAGAGAAAGGATGAGGCGATGAGAGAGAGACGGTTAAGAGAGAAGAGAAGGCAGTGAACAGAGAGGGCGACAGATTAGGATTTAACACCTTCACCTTCCTGAATGGAAATTTCATGGCCACCCATTCCGGCCTTCCCCACCCAAAATCCATTTCATAAATCCCAAACCTACACCAACTAGTGAACCGAAGATTGTTCTTACTCCCACTGCACCGTTGACTCTGCAATGCAGCCTCAAACATACTTGCCATTATCTCTGGACTCTTTTGCATCATCACGATGGCATTGAGGTTCACGTTCGCAATCGCTTCTTTTAACCGCTGCTCCGGGCCTACCATATTCTCCTGTAACAGCCTCCATTGGAAGAGCAAACATGATGAAATTGTCGCAAGATCCTTCAAGCAAATTTGGCTCCATCCTTTTTTTATATATTCACCATGTGAATAGCCTTCCTGGGGAGCCCCACACAACATCAGAGCACACTCCTACAACAATGTTGAGGCGGCCATAACGCGCGGGGGAGCCTCCTGTAATGCTTTTTGTTTGAGTTTAGTGATCCCACTAGTTTCAAACACGAGGACCCTTGTGACAACATATTGATCAGGAACAGGCGTCACACTGGTGAGCTTCACTTGTGAGTTTGGGAAGGTGGAAGCCCCAAAAAAGCTTAGAGGATACATAAATAAATGCCCCACCTCCAATTTTTGTGTGTGCTGGAGCCAACATATGAGAAAGTATGCCATCGAATATGTTGGTATGTGTGTGTGGCCATGGGGCCTTTAAACATGCAATATTTCTCTCTCTTATAATTTAATGCTTATCACTAAAAAAAGGAGGCTTTTTAGAGAGAGAAAGTGCCGTTATCTAACGGCTAGAAAGTAACCATCCACTTCCCAGGATTACAGGGCCACGTTTTCTAAGAGATTTCAAGAGGAAACCGAACGTTGGAGAGCGACCTCCTCCATCCCTCTTTAAGAAGGGTTTCATGACCAAGGAGAGGAACACAAAAATTTATAGAGTTCTCATAGTTTTGGTAAAAGCCTGATCTCTACAATCCATGTCTCACAACACTGCTATTAATCGTGAGAGTGGGTCCTTCTCTTCCTTAAGATTTCAATATTGGTATCAGAGCCAAGTTGTGGAAGCGTGGTGGGCTCATAACCTACAGATCCCAGGTTCTATTTTTCATTTTTATTGGTGTTTTATCTTGATTTTAATTTACAGTAATTTTGATATTGTGCTTTACCATTCACGTATATGTTGTTGTAAATTTTTTGTACTCAATTTTGGCTCTCTACTGCTGTCGCTTGAGCTATGAATCAAAATTGCATGAGTCGTAAATTTTTCCATTGTTAACAATTTTTTGGTGCACGGTACTTTACTACCCGATCTTGACACTCATACATATTGGATAATGACGTTATTGATAATTTAACAACCTTGACACTCTTATTGATAAAGTTATTGACGAAATTATTGATTCATTGATTATTCATATATATCTTCTTTCCTTTCTTTTTTCCATAAACCTCTACTCTTAATTCACCTTCTTGCCTACGTGATTCATATATATCTTGTTGACTCATTGTTCTTGATTCGCATATATCTTATTGATAAGGATATTGACGCTGTATGATTCATTGTTCCTGTATGTAGCAAGTCGGTGAATGATAGGTAGGAGATCTCGTACATATCTGGATAGAAACTTAGCTCTTGGAGTGAATTAATATTTACCGAAGCGCGAATATATATAGATATATATTATTTATTTATTTTGAAAAGTCGTGCATATAGCAGCCACTCACCTTAACCACTTCGCCAAAGTGAAGTGGTAATTTTCTCTCTAATAATAAATTAAATTAAATTAAATTAAAGATAAAATTTGTTGCTTAATTTTAGAGAGAGAGATATAGAGTTATTGCTGTAATTTTAGAGAGAGAAAGAGAAAAAGACAAAAAGACACATAATGGTTGAATATCAGGTGGCTTGCCACCTTTCTTTCTTCCATATTTTATTGCTGAAATTTAGTGCATAATTTTATTGGATTATTGAAAATTGTTATGCCCACAACAACTATTCAACTAAAGGTTGTTATATCAACTGCATGATTTTTTTTTTTTTTGTGAGTTGTAATTTAGGGATTTTCGACATATTTTATTTGCATAATAATTGTCACTGCATGGCATAATTATCATATGCTCTTGTTTCTTTAAGTTAGAAAACTTCATCAACTTGATTTTGTGAATTTTTCTGCTTTTTTTTTGTGATTATGCAATGCTATATTTTTTGTTGAAAATTATCAAATATCATTGTAGACTCTCTATCTTGTGCTAAGACATATTCACATATTTATGAAAATTATTCTTATGCAAGATTTGACATAAAAGTAGTTGTTGCCTTACTTTATTAATTTTTTGTTGCATCACAGCAGTGCGAACATAAGCTGTTCGAGAAAATTTTTCTTTGAAGTTGCAGCTCACTAAAAGTCGGCAAACTTATTGATTTAGCTGGTAGACAACATTTTCTTACATACAATTAAATTTGTTTTTGAACTTTTAGGTATTATCTAAAAATTTAAAATGGCATCTAAGCTAATCATGTCAGAATTATCCAAACTTGAAAAACTCAATGGGAACAATTTTTCCATGTGGAAAAGAAAAATTGGATATATTCTTTTTCAAGATATGGTAGATTATGTCCTGGAAACAGAACCACCAGTTTTAGAGCCTAATGCCAATGGTCATGCTAAAAGGCGACTTGAAAAAGGGTTAGAATATGACAAAGTAACTAGGACTGTTATGTTGAGCTTTATGGAAGATGATTTAATTAGAGTCTTTGAGGATTACACTACAGCTCAAAGTATGATAGGCGTCCTATCTGAAACGTATGGGACCACTTCTGCGACCCATATACAATTGTTGTAAGAAAAATACAATTCTTGCAGAATGAAAGAAACAGACTCAGTGACTGAGCATGTTAATAAAATGACAGTGCTCGCAAAGGACCTTGCTGCAGCTGGGAATCCAGTCCCCGATCGCATGCAAGTGTCCATTGTCCTTAACAGTCTTCTTCCATCTTGGGAGTCTGTTGTAATTGTATTGAACCATTCTGTACAGGGGATAACCATGTTAAATCTTCCCATGCGCTTTAGTATTTAAGCTGAGAGAAGATTGAGAAAGCAGTCAAATGAGCGTCACTTTGCCTAAAGTTCATCTTCTCAGATCCTCAAAAAACCTTTCAATTATCAGAAAAATAATAGGTATAAGGAATGAGAAAAAATTTTAAAAATCAAAAGAATAAGGTTGAGAAGACTTGTTTTTATTGTAAGAAAATTGGGCACATCAAGTTTAATTATCCTAAGCTGAAAAATAAAAGTAGGAACCAAAATAACATCCATGCTCGAAATAATCAAAATAAGAGAAATGACTTGATCTGTATAGTCCTAAAATCAATAGTTGTCGATCATGACTTAAGAAATTTGTGGGTCGACTCGGCCTCTACTCAACATGTCTCGAGTACCAAGGATGGATTCACAGAATTGAAAGAGATTGCAGAAGGTAACCAGCGGATTTATATGGGAAATAACACCCACTGTGATGTACTAGGTGTTGGTACTTTTAAGCTGTGTTTACCAGGATGATCAAATCTCTTATTGATTAATACATTGTATGCGCCCAATATGAGGTACAATTTGATTTCTGTCCCAAGGCTAGACGACAAGGGTTATGAAATAAGGTTCAGGCCTGGTCGGGTTACCATTGGGAAGCATTCTAGAGCTTTGGTGTACGGTACTAAAGTTGACAATTTGTACCGATTGAATATTAATGAAAGGTCATCATTTTCTAATTATATTGATGTTTCTTTTGATGCTTTTATGTGTATGGATGATCCACATTTATAGCACTTAAGATTAGGGCATATAAATAAAAACAAAATGAATCAAATGATTAAAAGAGGCTTGCTCCCCAATTTAGAAGAAATTGTGCAACATGCAAGCCACGTATATCTGGTAAATTGACGAAGAAGCCTTTCCCTAAAGGTAAAAGGTCTAGTGAACTACTTAGTATCGTTCACTCTAATATATGTAGCCCATTAAATGTGAAAACACATAGAGGTATAAAATATTTCATAACATTTATAGACGATTATTCACGTTATGGATATGTATACCTAATTAGTAAGAAATCAGATGCATTAAAAACATTTAAAGAATATAAAGTGGAGGTAGAAAATCAGTTAAGTATGCATATTAAAATTATTCAAACAGATAGGAGAGGTGAATATTGCTCCGCCTTATTTTTTGAATTTTGTAAGGATCATGGTATAACTCACTAAACAACTATGTCATATACACCACAACAAAATGGGGTAGCTGAAAGGAGATATAGAACTCTAATGGACATGGTTAGGTCCATGATGAGCCATTCAAATTTCTCATTTTTTGGGTGAGGCTCTCAACACTGCAATATATATCATTAATCGTGTTCCAACTAAATTTATAGAATTGACCACATATGAATTATGGACAGGTCGAAAACCTGACCTTACTATCTTGAAAGTTTGGGGTTCTTGGGCACATGTGCTTATACCACTACAAAACAGAGATAAATTACAAAGTAAAACTATAAAATGCTCTTTTATAGGTTATTCAAAAAATTCTAAAGGGTATATATTCTATAACCATAATACTAGATTATTAGTAGAGAGTCGTGATGCTCATTTCTTAGAAAATATAGATGATGAAAATATTTTAAATAAGCCTATTGACTTACATGAAATTGATAAAGATAAGGGTCTGGAAGACCCTGTTTCTCAAACTCCCTCTACATTTGGTAAGAATGATTCAATTGAATCAAGTATACTAGATAAGCCTAAAAGAACTAGAGCCTCACCTACGACTTTAGAAGAATTTTATATATTTATAAATGAAGATAATTACTCTTTAATGATTGATGACACAATAGATGAACCTCGTAGCTATAGTGAAGTTATTAGCTCACATGACGCAGCTAAGTGTACTCAAGCCATGGAAGATGAACTTGATTCTATTAAAAGAAATCAAGTCTAGGAGTTGGTTGACATCCCTAAAGATATAAAAGTCATCGGTTGCAAATGGGTCCTAAAGAAAAAACTTAATGCAAATGGATCCATTGATAAATATAAAGCTAAGTTGGTAGCTAAATGATTACCCAAAGGGAGGGCATAGATTATGTAGAAACTTATTCTCCAATAGCAAAATTGTCATCTATTAGGATCATCATTGCATTAGTTGCATATTATGATCTAGATTATTTCAGATGGATGTCAAAATAGCTTTCTTAAATGAGAATTAAAAAAAAATATTTACATAAAACAACTAGAAGAATATGTAATTAAAGGCCAAGAGGACAAAGTATGTAAACTTAAGAAATTGTTATATGGTCTAAAACAGTCTTTTAGGCAATGGTACTTTACTTTTCATAATGCAATCATTGAAATTGGTTATATAGCCTGAAAGTTAGACCATTGTGTATGTGTCTGAAAT
>NW_006500104.1:3805451-3833307 GCF_000471905.2 Amborella trichopoda
TTTTGAGATAGAAAGATATGGGAGAAGCCTCATATGTATTGAGCATTAAGATAACAAGAGATAGGGTTCAAAACTTCGATGTTTATCTCAAGAAAATTATTTAGAAAGTGTTTTAAAGATATTTAAGATTGAAAATTGCAAGCCTATAGATACACTTATTTGTAAAGGCATGAAATTATCAAAGAAAATGTATCCATTAAATGATAGTGACAAAGCTGAAATGGAAAAAATTTCATATGCTGAAGCTGTAGGATGCATAAATTATGTCATGTTGTGTACAAGACCTGATTTGAGTCATGCATATGGTCTTATAAGTAGATTTCAGAGTAATAATGAGATAACTCATTGATACTCAGATATATTCAAAAAACTAAAAATTATAGGTTGTGCTTCCAAGCTGACAACTTAGAGGTTACTGGGTACTGTGATGCAGATTTTACAAGAGACCCAGATGATAGAAAATCAACCTCATGAATTGTATTCCTCTTTGGAGGTGGATGTATTTCTTGGTCTAGTAAAAAACAAGGTTGTGTAGCTCGGTATACTATGGAAACCGAGTGTATTGCTTGTAGCATTGCTACAACTTATGTCATCTAGATTAAACGCTCCATAAATGATTTAAAGCTGGATATAGCCGACGGACTTGTTAAATTTTTTTATGATAATCAGGCTACTATTTCATCAATTAGAAATGGAGCTTATAGTTCCAAGGGTAAGCACATTGATATTTATGATATTATTGGAAAGAATGAAATAGATGTAAGTTATTTGCATCTTCAGATATGATTGCAGACCATTTAACAAAAGGATTGAGTACAGAAATATTATCAAAGAATGTAGCTTTGATGGGACTTAGAAATATTTAAGTTAGGAACTCCCAAATGGGATATTTTTTTATGTTTTGGTCATAAAAGGAAAAACCGTATTAGCGTGAAAAACCATGACATAACTTTGGATTTTTTTTTTTATGAGATGTATAACCGCACTTGCGTGAAAGCCTCATAACAAAAATATGCACATAAATGTTAAATTCATTAAGTAGAAAAGACTTTATGATATTTCAATATATCTGGCCCTCATGGCCAAGTGTGAGATGTTGGTACGTGTATGTAGCCATGGGGCCTTTAAACGTGCGATATTTCTCTATCTTATAATTTAATGTTTATCACTAAAAGAGGGAAGCTTCTTGGAGAGAGAAATTGGCGTTATCTAACGGCTAGCAAATAACCACCCACTTCCCAAGATTACAGGGCCACATTTTCTCAGAGATTTCAGGAGGAAGCCGAACGCTGGAGAATGACCTCCTCCATCCCTCTTTAAGAAGGGTTTCATGACTATGGAGGGGGACACAGAAATTTACAGAGTTCTCATAGTTCTGGTAAAAGCCTGATCTCTGCAATCGATAGTCTCATCTCTTCCCTCAAGATTTCGACAGAATAAGCATCACAGATAGCATGGTTGAAGCACATCACCAACGACACACCGCCACAGCAGAAGCGGCTAACTTATACTATTAAGACGACAACCTCCCTTGGGGGCGATCTGAATGGATCTACAAGCGATAGTTTGTGCAACTCGTTCACCAGAGTGTGGTTTAGCAGCTCGCATAGCTTCCCCTCAACCTCTGCTTCTTTAAACTCGACATCCTCATCGTTGCACTCAATATAAGCCGCACTGCCATCGTTGCCGAATACAGTCCCAAAGACCGGGTAAAAAATAATTAAAACATGGGGCAATGAATTCTTCAATTTGCAAGCATAGTCTTCTGATTCTCCCTTTTTCGTGCTCTCATGAGGTAAAGAGTAAAAAAGGGTAAAAAGAATATAGACAATTGGAATGAATTGATCTATCAAGGAAGGGTTCAAGCGATGGCGGTGAGGAGGAGTTTCAGAAGATGGTTGATGGACAACAATCAAATATATATATATGAGCTCCTGCATGGGTACGTGGTGCGAGTGAAAGTTTGGACGTGCACGTAGTGCCCTCCAAGATGCTACAATATTTTCGTTCATAGGCCTAAAAGCTACCAACTATATGATTTTGGTCAGATGGTTGAGTGTATTTCTGTCTATACATCTTGATTTTTTTGTTGTAAAAGCTTGTTCGATATGAAATTTGGAGGCTAAATATGCCTCTTCTCCCTCCCTTTGCAACTACCTCGATCCCCATACGAGTTGGTAACTGATCACATATGCTACCACCACATCAACATAGATGACGGGTATAAATTTTGATAGAGTAAAATAACAAACCAAGATTCGTGTGGTGGATTCCATATAGTTCGAAAAAGACTCTTATGATTATCTTATATCCAACAAATCCAATAAAAATATAAAAAAAATAATGACTAAACTGTTCCTACATTATGTAAGGGTGTAAAATATTTTTTAATATTTTTATTGGGCGAATGTGGTGCGTTGTGTATACGCCCAAAAGTTCATGCTTATCTATGATAAATTAACAATGAAAAACTATTACATGCCCTCAACCATCAGATTTTTTATCAGACTGTCGTTACGTAAGTGAATTACTGGAGCATTCCTCTCATGGGCATTTGATCGGGGTGATGGCCCATATTTTGTGGCTTCTAATATTTGTCAAAAAAAAAAAAAAAAAATTATGATATTGAAAAGGAAAAATATTCTACTCTGGTACTCAAATATATCGTCTACTTACATGCTAAGAGATGCAACCAAGAGTACTAATCTAGTTGGGTAAACTTTTATTTATTTTATTTTATTTATCTAATTATAAACCTACCTGTAAGAGATGCAACCAATAGTCCTAATCTAGTTAGGTAAACTTTTAATTTTTTTACCTAATTATAGCCCTACTTATGGGATTTTCTATGGGATGAGGAATATTATAAAATACTATACAGTGGGAGCACCTACGTAACCCTTTAGTTTTAGTCACTATCAAATCCTGGGTTTTAACCAGTAAAACTAGGGTTTTGGTCGAAGGTTTCCTGGTAGTGTTAGCAATGTAGCACGGAGGAGAGTGCTTGTGAAGCCGGTGCTAATTCCAGGGTTTTAAGTGGTCTAAAATATTGGGTTTTGTTTAATATGTTACAAAGTAAGTCATGGAGGAGCGAGGATATTAGAAATTCTAAAATCCTATTCCCAGGCTTAAAGGTGCGTACCATATTGAAAGATGGTTGCAATGAAACTCAAGTTGTTTATTGTTGAAAGGCAAGAAAAATATGTTTTTCTTTTTCTTTTATTTTATTCGAATCATCAATTGGTTATCTAATTGCTCTTTTATTGCTAAAGCTTAATTCCTTTTACTGTCTTTATTTATGGGTTTATAGCTAGTGAAGTTTGGTGGTTTCCTTCGTTTAAGGATTTTTTGGATCTATGATGCATTTTCCATTTATGTACTTTATTAGGTATTTCAAAAATCAGTTAAAATGCATTTTCCGTTTATGTACTTTTTAAGGTATTTCAAAAATCAATTCTCAGGTTTTTTTTAATTCTTTTTAAATTTTAGTCATGGTCTTTGTGGATAGTTACGAAAATGGGGCTTTACCAGTTTATGAAGATTAGAAAGGAATTTTTCTGGATGTTTTACGTAGTGAGTTTATGTTTGTCATAGTTACAGTTAACCATTAATTGGTTTTACAATTTATTGCAAATGGTAATGAAGTCAGTTTGTGAAGGAGATATGGTATCCCTTCAGTTTTTTTTTTTTTTTACTAGTTCAGTGTTGGAAATGCTACTTCATATCAAAGCATGAGTTTGGGTTTTGTTTTTTATATCATATTGTCTCTGTGGAATATAAATAGATTTTATTTAAATTAATTTCCTTATCGTGTTCGACAAATAGCCATGGAAACAATTCCTTGCACCCTGACAATGACAAGTTAAAATTTAATGTGTTTGCATTATTCTTTTTCTTGAAAATTCTTTTTCTTCTCTTGATATTGAATAGTTACAAGAGATTCATCACTTTGCTCTTGAATGGTGTTATGAAAATTTTAATGGATATTCACTTAACTTTGTCAAGTGTGTTTTTATGGGCTAGGAGAGAGAGTGACTGAATTTGATCGTCTTCAATCCGCTCTCAATGGAGAGTCAGCTGTGCTGTTTTGAGAACATCTATATTTAAACCCTTGGAAGAGCATGCTGCTAAATTTGAGCAAGAAAAACTAGATGTGATGAGAGGGATCGAAAGAGGCTTAATTTGTCCCTGTCCTTGAGGGCAATTGAATTGACACTCAAATGTCACAATTGAAGAAACAGTCATGAAAGGGCAGGGAGAACCAGAAACACCTAAGGTTCGTATGATTCACTTTCTTGGCTTTGCATTGTCTCCAAATGTTATTAGTATTTCATCATTTCCTGCTGTGGTTGTCACACTCTCCTCCCTCAATCTGTGTCCATCACTTCATCAAATAGACATAAGCCTAATGGACCACGGTTTTATATAGTCTATTGAATATGACGTGTTTTCCTTTATTTTAGTGTACAAGTTGTTAGTAACTCAACCTAGCTATAAAGATGCATCTCTCCTTGTGCCTCATGTTATCATTCATTTTCTGTTTATTCTTCTCATCACCTCATTTGCAGGCTTCAAGTGCTTCCAGATTGGCATCACCTCAACATTGGCATACAGATGGAGCTAGTTCAGATAAGCTCACCATAGATCACAATATAGACACACTTATTAGATGCTTCAGAAAATCTCATATCAGTTACTTTCAATTGCGCCGTATAATGATTGATATGGAATCATCTAACAAGAGCCATGAAGTTATAAAGAGAGCAAAGAGTATGTTGGCCACAGAGTGGGACTATGAGTTGGCTGCATTAATAGAAGCAGATGCTAAGAGTGATGAAGTCATTGCCAGATTGGAAGTGCAGCTCTCAAAGCATGATGCACTGCAAACTGAAGTAGTAGAGGGGGCTGCACAAAGTGTGAGAAAGTGGGTTGAAGAAAAGGAGGCAGCCTTAAATGCAGCTCAAAAGCATGTCGCTACTTTGTGTAACTTTTTGAAGGAGGCTCAATGTGAGATAGATAAGGCAAGATCAGAGGCATCGAGGGCACAAGAGGAGGAATTGAGAGCACAAGCCAAGGTTGACGATCTAAGTCATTATTTAAGGGAGACACAAGAGGAAGCATCTAGAGCAACTGCTGAGGTTAAGGAGGCTCACTGTCAAAGAGAGGCAGCTCAAAAGGAGGCATTAAGGGCAAAGACCAAAGTTAAGGAGATGGGCTTTCAGATATTGGCAACTCAAAAAGATTCATCAAAGGCACAAGCCAAAATTAAGGAGATGGGCTTTCAGATAGAGGAGGCTCAAGCAAAGGAACAAAGGGCATTGGCCATGGTTAAGCAGGTGACCAAGGTGGCCCAAGTGGAGGCCTCGAGGGCTCAGGCTGAAATTCAGGAGGCACATCGTCAAATAGAAGGTGCGCGAGCAAAGGCCTCGGCGATGCAAATAAAGGTTGAGGGGGCGCAATGTGAGACAAAGGCAGCTCATGCAGAGGCATTAAGAGCAAAATCCGAGGTTAAGAAAGCACAAAGTGAGACAGAAGCGATACGAGCAGAGTTGTTAAGGGCACAATCTGAGGTTAAAGAGGCGCATTGTGAGATGGAGGTGGCACAAGCAGATGCATTAAGGGCTCAAGCTGAGGTTAAGGAGGCACTCTGTCGGATAGAGAAGATGCAAGATGAGGCATCAAGAGCACAGGACGAGGTTGACAGGCTTAGGAGGGAGCTTGTAAGTGTTTGTTTTACATATTTGCAGGAAATGGAATAAAATAATAATACAAAGGATATAAAAAATTTAATTAATTGCTTTTACATTTTTTGAAGGAAATGTTTAAATACTAAAAGAAAAAGTATTTGGGGGAGTCGGCCGACTCGCCTGTTTACCTTTGCCCCTGAAACCCAAAATTTTAGGGTTAGCTAATTTCAATCATGAAGATGAGGATTCAATTTCCAAAAAAAAAAAAAATGAACCATGAAGATGAGGATTTTCTTTATGAAAAATAAAGATGGTGTATTTTGAGTTTTTATTTTTATTTTTTTTCCCACGATCTATTTTGGTTTAGTGGAGGCACCATTTTTTGATGTCCATCTTAGAAAAGGATGTTTGATGCATGAAGAGACACAAAAATAGGTGAATCTGACTCACCATCACTGGATCCATATGAAAAATCCATCTGATTATGGCAATACGTGGTCATAGGTAGTCATGGTTCCGTAATGGGTTGAAGGGTGATCTTGGGAAAGGTGCTCATTTATAACATTTCACTCTTTAAGTTGTTTGTCTCACATTCCATCGTCATCTAACCCATTGGTGACGTGGTGATGACCCTTATTACCATGTCTACAGTGTTACACTTATTTGAATTTGACACTTTTACGTCATAGGCCTGTATAATTGAAGGAATGAATGAGTTAAAACAGAAAAAAGTGAAGTTATCACTGACAAAGTGAGTCCACTGTTCTGAAATCACCTAATATTTGAGTAAGCTTGAATCTAGCAACTCCAATCGAGTCAATTTGACTTCTTAAATATGGCAATCAACTGCATTATTGATCTAAGATTTATTTTCTTTGCAGAAGAATGCAAAGAGCCAAGCAATGTGGGTCAGCTGCATAGATCACATCAGCCTCATTGCCGAACACAAGGGCCAGAACTCAGCATTATGCCATGCTCTTGCTTGCTCAGAGGGCAGATTGGGGACCCATTCAAAGAGCCGAATTCTTTCTATGAGTGAGACACAACAAGCCATACTGAGCTCACCAACCCACAATAGTGAGGAAGAGGGTCCATCTTCTTCAGTGCCTTCAAGTGAAACCCAAGTGGTAGACCATTCTGTTGCCATTTTGCCTGAATCGATGCCTCATTTGCTTTATGATCAAGGTTACTCTCAAGATATTAGAATGGAGGCCTTTTTTCCTAAGTCAATCCCTCATGTTTTTGAGCATTATGGTGACTCTCAAGGTATTGCATTGGAGGATATTAGCTCTGAGTCCTCTTCCTTGGGGAAGAGGAAAAGGGCTAATTAACCATATTACCTTGTCTTTTTTGCCTAAGTATACCATAGTCTAACTATCCAATGGATTACAGTAATGTGCCACCCATAATTACAGTTCTTTGGTAGGGGATTAATTGGAATAATGACTAGAGACAGGGTCCAGTTAATCTACAACCCATTCCTCAATTGGAAGCAGTGGATATAGCCTTGGGATGTCATATAGCATTGTCCATTGGACTATCTTATTTTGAGAGTAGAATATACTTCTTTGTTTCTTTACAATGGTTCAAACTTTTGTATCTGAATTAGATACTTCACTAGTTTTGTACATATATATGCTTTGTATCTGACTCATATACTGTACATTTTGTACATATATATTTGCATAATATATTATTTTCGTCATTGATCACAAGTATGCCTCAATAACATTGGGATATCTTTCTTTTATTGTAGCATATTTTCCCTTTATTTTCAAACAATTGAACAGAACATCGTCTATCTAAGATATGTTGCATGTTTTTCGCAGACATTGTATAAAATTTCATTTTGGTCTTTGATCATAGTAAGCATCTAATTGATGCTTTGCAACCTTGAGAACATTTGTGAGAGAGACAATAATAGAAAGCCAAAAGCAATTAAGCATATTATAATTTTTAGGATCGGTTTTTTGTGTGCTAGCTAACGGAACTTATTCTTGTGTCTGATGAATTTTGGGTCCAAAATTTTCCAGCTCGGTAATGTGGAGTTCACCTTGATAATGATTCTGGAGGGAGACAAAAAAAGAACTTAAAATACTTTTAAAACTAATCTATTGTGAACTTCTTTAAACTATTATTTTTATTATTATTATTATTATACAGATGACCAGATCTATGCTGTTTTTTGAGATTCAAAATCATGTATGTAATGCAGAAATATATTTGCAGTGATTTAGGATGGGTTTTAGATCCTAAATCCTAAAAAATAAAGGCGGAGGCATGTGTCCAAGGATGTAAAATGAACTCCTCCTAATTGTTATCACTATTTGTTTCTTTTTTTTACAAGAGTACTGATATTTTATTAAGTCAGTAGTCTTATTACAATCATAACAGAAACTAAAATAAAGAATGCCAAACCGCTAAAGAGTCTAAGAAAGCTCCCTTCTTATCCAGGTCATCAGCAATGGAGTTCGCCTCTTTATACACTTGTTCTCACTATTAGAATCCATAATCAATTATCACTGTTCAAACAAATTCTTGACATGACTCATGAGTGGGGTTCCCACTAGTGCATTATGTTATGATTCTTTCTTTCTTTTCTTATTTATTTATTTATTGACTTATTTATTTTTTAGTTGTTTAGTAAATAGGAAGTGAACTTGAAATTTAGCATCGTGCATGTCAAATGCTAACCACTCGAGCTCATGCCAAATTCCTAGAGATAAGCCAAACCCCTCATGAGGTTTTACAAACTTTTATGTAGTTATAATAAAAAAACAGCATTGCTTTACACAGTTGTTCATCGAAAAGGTCGTGCTTTACACTTTACTCTCCATCTTGATTTTAGGGAAATAAATCAAATTGCCCATGAAAGATGAACAATTTAACACCCATATGATTTTGAGTTGGAATAGTTTGAAATGGGTAGAGTATTTAATAGTTAAACTCTTTGCAAATGGGTAGAGTATTTAATAGTTGAATTCTTATGATTATTTTGATAAGGTTCTCTTGATTTTAAAGGCCAACATAATAGCCTTTGGCAACCCTCACAATTTTATGGGATGGTACGGTTTCCTAACATAATCTCCAATTAGAACCCACGTATGCTTTACACATTACTGCGTAGAAGATAAAGAAGCTGGACTTTGTACTATTTCGAAATAATAAATAGTTAAATGGTGTAAAAATGATAAAAAGTGGCAGTTTCAATCAATAAATTTATCAGCAAGGTAGTTACTTTCGAAAAATCTTCTGGCCGAAGTACTTCCTCATGCCGATTGGAACAAATGAGGTATTTCGGTCAAATGACCAATCAAATAATTCGTGTCAAGTCACTTAAGATTTCCATCTGATTTAGGTTCCAAAATTGGTACAAGTGTGTTTTAGATTTGGAATATGGAATTGGAGAAGTTACAAGTATTTATATCATTTAGCTTGGGTGACCGTTATGACCAAATTATGAAGATTCCCTCATTTATTCTTGGGTCCAAATCCCAAATGAGATTTATTTAATGAAAAACGTTTATATAGAGCTGAGGCTCCAAACAGTCAAATTAGAATCTACCTCAAAAGTTTTATTAAAAAAGGTTATTTTGATGCCCAAATATCCTCAAATTGATCATCTCGACATCAAGATGCATGGGCATGAGAAAAAAATTGGATTTCAAGTTTTTGAAATAATGCATCTTCAAACACATTTTTGGACCGTCAATTTTCAAGACTTTCAAGCTTTCGTAGATCTGCTCGATTTATACTATTTTTATAGCTTTAAGTTTTTATAATTAAAGAGGAAAATATATTTTAAGGCTATCACAATGAGTTCCAGTATTGAAACCACATTTCTCGATACTATTTGAAGGTGTGTTTCAATTTGATTGTTTAGAGCCTCAGCTCTATACAAACGGCACCCCTTAGATAAAGTGATTTATGTGAGTCAAATTACGAAAACGGTCTTTTATTCCAGATTCCAAACCACAATAGGGACAATCTAAGTGGTTTTCCCACAATTGTTGAAGAAATACCTAATTGAAAGCCTGTTTTTTTTTTTTTTAAAGTGATCACTCTTTGTTAGTGAAGTGTACGATTTTTTATCGTTTCATTAACTTTTCTAAGGTGTTTTGACTATTTTTGCTTCTTCTTCTTTTTTTTTTTTGCCTGTAATCTAAACATTATGTTTTGCTTTTGGAATAAGCCAATCACTAATCCGAAATTCACACTTTGCTTGCACATTCCTAAGGGTCTGAGTTTAATCTCACTTACCTAAAAAGGCCCACTTAGGTTTAGACAATCATTAATAAACTAATAAGTAATAGGGATAGTATACTATGAGACCGCTTATTTTTGTTAGTCATAATTATTTTTATTCATTAGATGTCAAATTGGATGGTTGGGATATATCACAAAGTTCGAGATTTTATTTTTTTTCTAAACTCTAAGTTTAATCAATTACACTCTTACAATCACTTAAGTTGAAATATAATGGACAAGAGTGTTTGTGACCTATTTGTACTAAAAGATCTCCTCGTATACTTTCCCTTAGTAATAACCCTGAGAAAAGAGTGTGTTCCCTTCAAGAGGGTGAGGTGTGCCAGAGGCTGGTTACCGGGATAGACATGCAACAAAGACAACTTGTTTTACGCATTCTCAACCATCCATTGTAGACGATAAATGGATGAGATGTACCATTCCTTCCACCATGTTCATCAAAGAGAATAGAAGTTCATCGGCTACCCTTTGGCTGAAAACTTACTGTCGTGGTGCTGCATGTATCATGGTAAACTGTATAAAATGCCTAATGGACATGACATATTTGGTTATTTTTTGTTTGTATTAAGAGAATGTCATATGTGCACCCATGTAATTCTTTTTGTTTGTAATTCTTCAAGACTGATCAGTCATTATGATTCCAAGAGCATTTTGGGTAAAACCCTAAGGGCACTTTGAGAACTAATTCAATACCTTCAAACAAAAAGAGATTTATTTTCTCTCATCATTCTCATAGGCGCCCAAAGTTTCCCATGGAAAAAATTCACCTAAGTCAGCGTTTAATATGAGAGAATAAGATATATGAAAAACATCAAAAAGGGGGTTAAAAACCGCTTACAATATCATTAAAGGTGGTCAAAAGATCGCAAGTGTACGCTTTTTAGTTTCCATGCCAATTAGGTACTTACTCACAAAAATTGATAAAATCCCAAATTGCTTATGTTTGTTAATGAGAAGTCATAACGTTGCTTTGATAATTTAACTATAAAAGAGGCCTTGACCGAACGAAAAGAGTACCGCTTTAGGGTAAAATTACCAAAATATCCCGAATTCTCTTTCATTCCAAACACTGAACAACAATATTTTGGAAAAATTTTACCATTTTTTGAAGAAGTGTCATATTAATCTAAAAATTTAAAAGCATACCCTCAGAAGTAATTTATAATATTTTGATTCTTTTAGTAACATCGGTAGGGATTTTAACCCCTTTGTAATACTATTATGTGTCAAATATGTAAATATAGAATTTAACCAAAGTTGAGAAATGGTTTGAAGGGTCCAAGGATTTTCAATTATCAATTTCAGCAGGAGATGTTGGAACCTAAAGTAGTTCGAATCTAGGGTGTTTGAGTACAATATCATAGATGGGATTTGGAGATGAGAAGAAAAGCGAAAAAATGATAGATTTGGATAATGTGAAACTCTAAACTGCATCATCAATAAAAATTAGGTGTCAGTTGGATTCTTCTTTATTTCTTCTTGGTCGTTTGACATGCCGTAGAAAATTATCCATATTTCTTGTTCCAGTTAGTTATTTGGGTTTCTAGTTTCATAAACATTTTCTTATATGTTTTTTTATTTTTATTCCTAGAAAGTTCTAAAGACTATTGTGGTTGTAGAAACTCGTTACGTTTTCCTTTTTTTTGGGCTTTACGGGATTTACGTGGTTCTATAGACTTGTTTTGTTTTAGTTTTAAGATTTTGATAGCATGATAGCTTTGAGCTTTAGCAAAGTGAGGAGCCCTATCTCTCGTTCTTTTTTTTTTTTCTTTTTTTGTTTTTGTTTTTGTTTTTGTTTTTGTTTTTCTTTTTGGTGTTGGTATGTATGGGTGGCCATGGGACCTCATACATGCTATTTTTTCTCGCTTTAATTTTTATCATATAAATAAAGGTCGTTTTTAGAGAGAAGAGTCATCATCTAACGGGTAGATGATAACTACCCACCTCCCACGATTATGGATCACATTTCTCAGAGTTTTTAGGAGAAAGCCGAATGTTTGATAACGGCCTTCACCATCCCCCTATAACTAGGCCTTTGATGGTCATGGAGAGGCATACGCATAGAAACTTTGGGTTCTCATTATTCAGTAAAATCCTCTACTCTGCGATCCTCAGTCTCATGATACCACTAGTAATCCTAGGAGTTTTGGGGTTCATCTGTTCCATAACAATCCAACATTTTTCTTTCTTTTATTGGTATTTATATCTTATTTTTCCTGAGTTTAATTTACAGTAACCTAGATATTGTGCTTTGTCATTCCCATAAATCTTGGTGTTAATTTTTTTTTTCTAATCTTAAATTTAACAATCTCAAATTTTTAACTCCATTCTCTTTTTTCTCTTTCATAGTCCGTAGACACCAGCACCCCTATGCATGCACTCCCTCCATTGAAATCCCCATTCATATTCCCAACTCCGCTTCCTCTCTCTCCCTAGAATGAGTGAGATTGGTTGGAGAAATGATACAATGTGGAGTGGTATGACTATTGAAATCCAACAATGAGATTGATACCATAACTTCCAGATTTGTATATTTATTTTTGTTATTATTTTTGCACAAGTCAACGAGAGATTTCAGATCCCTTTGCATTATCTCAGGCATGTTGAATTTTTGTTCCCTTTTGAAGAAATTTGTTCAATAAAACTTTTTGCCTTGTTCTTTTGTTAATGTTTTGATTGATATTGAAAATTAGGTTTAACTTTTTAGTGTGGGATTTATGCTCATTGCTCTCTTTTCATGTCTCAGATGATGATGCCCTATTCTTGAACACACACAAAATAAAAAAAAATTTTAAAAAAAAATCTATTTTGCTGGAAGTAAAATTAAAAATTTATCATATTGGACAAAAGAAGCGTTTAAGGTAGACAATGAATAATTTTGTTTCTCCCCAAAGAGGGTTATGGGTATTAATCATAAAACTGAAAAATAGGTGCATAGATATTTTTACAGTGATGTCATGGTGTTTGTTAAGAATGGTTTTGCATATTGTTGTATATCAAAGTGTTCTGCTCCTATGGGGCACCTTTGATCATGATCTTCCGGGCATCATTCCCTTTAGGTGTTTAAGGTTGAGTAAATCAAAATATTGTAATACTTTTATGTGGACTGTGGAAATTTGATTATTTTCACAATCTTGAGTTGTTAGATGCTCTTGTGTTTTTTTAATTGAAGTTTTTCAGAGTTCCCATGGTTATGTGCCTTGGGGAGATTGATTTAGTGTAATGCTTATGGTCAAGTGGGGGTTTCATGTTCCTTAGCCCTAATTTTAATGTGGAGCAAGTAGTGATCATGAACTTTCTCCATTGGCCTCTTGGCCACCTTTACTGAGATTACATTGTGCGATTGCAACTTGTTGGGTTTCTTGTTTTATGCCTTGTCCCATTTATTCCTAAGTATAAACATGTATAGGTCCAGATCCTTAATTTCAAACACCCCATCGTGTGAATTGAGTTCTAAAGCCACAAAAACAAGTTAAATTTAAGTATTGGCATTGCCGCAGTCCACACATGGTGTAAATTGTATTATGAAGCCACAAAAATAAGGCATTAGAAGCTCTTCCTTATTGAGAAGATGACTAGTTTCCAGCTGGTGCTAATCTATTCTTCTAATCTTGCTAGTGTTGTTATAAAACCAAAAATTAAAGTGGTTCATCCATCCTCCTCTGTACAACCTTTTGACAGTCTCTCAGCTCGCACAGTTTGGGGCAGTGCTTCCAGTATTTATTGGTAACTACGTGATTAAAACCATCAATCATTTGCACATATTATGATAGGTGCAGACTATATATTGTTCTCATAACCAATATGTTTATATCAATATTTGTTAATTTTCAAGAATACCAACCTAATGTCATTTTTTTTTTTTGCTATGTAATTTTCTTTTTTTCTTCCTTTATATCTTGTTTGTTGATATGAATTTGTTGAATATCACCATGTTAGATTACATCTAGTCAATGTCTGTTAATATGTTGGTGATGCAATTTCTAGAAATGGCTATTATCATAGGTCCATGTACATGATTAAGAGTGGCTTTGGTTGTGGTATTCCCTGTCATGTTTTGTGTATAGTATTTAAAAGGAAAAACACCTTGGACTGTATTGTTGTGACCCTAAGACCCCTACTACTGGTTACAAAGATTATGAAAACTAGTATATCCATTAGATATGTACTTGTACCATCTCTATTGAAAACATATCTTCCTTTGCTTATTGCTGACTTTTATTGGCTACTTGGCTGTGCTAGGTGCATTAGCATAAATTCCTCAAAATTGATTACAGTTAGTTCCATGTACTTATCGAAATTGATGGTTGTCTCATAATTTACTAGGGACTGAATGGACTGTGGCCAAATGAAATATGAGAAACATGCACAATGATCCAAATGACCACATAAAAAGAAATTGTCAGAAATGTGGCGATCATTTTATCAATGGATGGACAGTGATGGAGAGATATTGGACCCATTGGAACATCAAATAACCTAAGTGAAATGCCTTGCTCTTTTATTATTACTACTATTCATTATTTTTTATGATGGAATTTAGGACTACTGGACTAGATCTTTAGTAGAGGACTTTGATGCTCATTTCTTATAAAATATAGATGATCAACATAGTTTAAGTAAGCCTATTGGCTTACATGAAATTGATAAATATTAGGGTCTGGAAGACCTTGTTTCTCAAACTCCCTAAAGATAAAAAAGTCATCGGTTGCAAATGGGTCTTAAAGAAAAAAAGTTAATGCAAATGGATCAATTGATAAATATAAATCTAGGTTGGTAGTAAAATGATTCACCCAAAGGGAATGTATACATTATGTAGAGACTTATTCTCCAGTAACAAAATTTTCATCTATTATGATCATCTTAGCATTAGTTGCATATTATGATCTAGAATTATTTCAGATGGACATAAAAATAAAAAAAAAATTATTAAATGGAGAATTAAAGAAGATATATACATGAAAGAACCAGAAAGATATGTAATTAAAAGCCAAGAAGACAAAGTATACAAACTTAAGAAATCTTTATATGGTCTAAAACAGTCTTCTAAGCAGTAATACATTATTTTTCATAATGCAATCACTAAAATTGATTACATAGCCAATAAGTTAGATTATTATGTATATGTTTGGAATAGTGAAAGCAATTTTGTTATATTGTCACTATATGGGGATGATATTTTGATAGCCGGTAATGATATTGGCAAGATTAACCATAGCAAATCATGGCTAAGTTCTCATTTTGAGATGAAAGATATGGAAGAAGCCTCATATATATTGAGCATTAAGATAATAAGATATAGAAGTTCAAGACTTCTATGTTTATATCAAGAAAATTATTTAGGAAGTGTTTTAAAGAGATTTAAGATGGAAAATTGTGATCCCATAAATACACCTGTTTGTAAAGGCTTGAAAGTGTCAAATAAAATATGTCCATTAAATGATAGTGACAAAGCTAAAATGAAAATAATTCCACTTGCTCAAGCTGTCGGATACATAAATTATGTCATGTTGTGTACAACACTTGATTTGAGTCATGCATATAGCCTTGTAAGTAGATTTCAAAGTAATCCTGGGATAGTTTATTGGTAAACCGTAAAAAACATACTCAGATATAATCAAAAAATTAAAAATTACAATTTGTTCTTCAAAGCTGATAACTTAAAGGTTACTAGGTACTCTAATGTAGACTTTGCAAGAGACTAAGATGATAGAAAATCAATATCAGGATTTGTATTCCTCTTTGGAAGTGGTTGTATTTTTTGGTCTAACAGGAAACAAGGTTGTGTAGCTTGGTATACTATGGAAGCCGAGTATATTGCTACAACTTATGCCATATATATTAAACGATTCATAAATGATTTGAAGTTGGATATAGCCGACGGGCCTGTTAAAATTTTTTGTGATGATCAGGCTGCTATCTCATCAATTAAAAATGGGACTTATTGAAATTGATTATCATTATATTTATGATATTATTAGAAATAATAAAATAATTGGAAGTTATTTACTATCTTCAGATACAATTGCAAACCTTTTAACAAAAGGATTGAGTGCAAAAATATTATCTAAGCATGTAGCTTTGATGGGACTTAAAAATATTTAAGTCAAGAACTCCCAAATGTGATATTTATTTTGAGGTCTTGATCATGAGAGAAAAAGCAGCATTAGCATGAAAAACCCCATGACATGACTTTGAAATTTTGTTTTTGTTATGAGATGTATAACCGCACTAGCGTAAAAGCCTCATGACAAGGATATGATCATTAAGTGATATTATATCAATATATCTGACCCTCATGGCCAAACGAGAGATGTTGGTACGTATGGGTGGCCATGGGGCCCCCATACATGCTATTTTTTCTTTTTTTAATCTTTATCATATAAATAAGAGCTTTTTTTAGAGAGAAAATAATCATCATCTAACGGGTAGATGATAACTATCCACCTCCCAGGATTATGGGCCACATTTTTCAGAGTTTTTAGGAGAAAGTCGAACGTTAGAGAAAGACCTCCTCCATCCCTGTATAACTAGGCCTTTCAGGGCCATGAAGATGCAGAGAAGCTTTGAGTTCTCATCGTTAAGGAAATCCTACACTCTGCGATCCTTAGTCTCACGACACCGTCAATAATCCTGGGAGTTTTAGGGTTCATCTCTTCCCTAATAATCCAACACTTGGGAGTCAGGAGTAGTAAGGGGGGCGGGTGGGGGTGGTTGGGTTTTGGGGTAGTTTAGCAATAGGAATTAAACTTAGGATGTTGTGTTGCAATTGCCAGCACCTTAATTACTCAAGTCTAAGACTGTATCCTATTCGACATAGTTTCTTAATATTTTGAATGGATTACTGTTGTATCCATTTCTTTTCATTACTATACATTATAATTAACAAAGATATTGGGTTTTACACTTGTATTAGGTTTTGCACTTTTAGAATCTATTTTGTGTAATATTTTACTTCCACGGAATTCTTTTCTATTGTCATTTTATTATTTGATATTATACTAGTTTTCTTATAGTTTTTATTTAATAAAGGGTGTGGTTTGTATAGAGTCGAGGCTCTAAACAATCAAATTTGAGCCAACCTTCAAATAATGTCAAGAAATATGGTTTTAATATTAGAAATTTTTGTAATAGCCTTAAAATATATTTCATCTTTAATTATAAAATTTAAAACTTCAAAAATAGTGTAGTTCAAAAATGCGATACAAGATGCACTATTTCCAAAACTTGACATCCATTTTTTTTCATGTCCATGCATCTTCATGTCGAGATTATCAATTTGATGTTATTTGGGTATCAAAACAACCTCATCTAGTGAAATTTTTGAGGTAGGCTCTAATTTGATTGTTTAGGGCCTAGCCTCTATATAAACCTTTCACTTTAATAGATAGCCACATACTTATCTCCCACTATCATTTTCCATTGAACTCTTTTCCCTTCTTTATATTCAATAAACAATTCTCATAACCTTGATTTTAATATTTTCAAATTCTTACAAACCATCATTTTTTGTTTTTCTTGAATTTGTTTTATTTTTTAAAATATTTAATATTTGTTGAGGAAATTTTCCTTTTACTCTCCAAGTTATTATTAAACTGGATCCCTATAAAGAGCTCTTATGGGTTTTCAACGAGTTTTATGCGCATAGTAATGTGAACTATAGCTCTTAATGACTACTTAATAAGGATTCACCTTCTGTTGTTTCAAAGCCCTCTATATTTAAACTATTTGAAAAAGTGTCCCTAAACTGACCAAAGATAAAGAGAAGTGTTAGGATGAATTAAAAGAAACATATATTTTACCTTTTTTGGGTAAGTAAGAAACATATATTATACCTACAACTATAAAAAAGCCATTTGCAATTCTGTCTCATATAAATCAAATGGTCCAAATAATGAGAGAAAATACTAGTAAAGCTTATTGGATAATGAAATAGCAACCATAAAAGGGCACTAGAAATAATTGGCACTAACCGGTTATTTGGATTCCATTACAAGCAAAATGAAGTTTTGATCATATCTAGTGTATGCAAAACTTAGGATATGCAATAAGTTTCAATGAACCTATTGTATTACAAATCCTTATTTGGATAATCTATTTGTAAAACTTGGTTTAGCCAGTATTGTGTTAAAATTAATTAGTTGTTCATTATAAATTTGTTTGATTAGATATTGATATTCATCCAATTAAGACGATTTCTTCGAAATAATTTATCTAAATTGTTGAATTTAAGAGCTACTAACAATCAAATTGTGAAAAAGAAAATAGAAACCCCAATTTATGAATAGTAAGGATGAAATAAACGAAATTCTTCAAGTCTACTAGAACACATTGAATGGAAGATAGGACGAATGTAAAAGATTAAATTCTTGTTTTCTTGAGATTATTTGGATAAAGAGAAAACTCTAACCATATAAAAAGACAAAATATTAATCTATTTCATGCAAGTCAAATATAGAAAACATATTAAAGAAAAGAGAGTCTAGAAAGAAACATAAATATAAATATAAGAACTTCTTTAAAAAAAAATAAAAATAAGCGATAATGTCTCTTGATTCCATCTTTCCCCTTGAGAGAGAAAGAGCAAAGACATGGATTTTAATGCATCCAAGCATTCAAAACAAGAATGGAAACAAAAAGGACTCGATTTTATAATAATACAAAATATAAATTATACCAATGATCTCAATTGACAAGAAAAAAACACAACTTTCAACAAAGAAATTCATGTCATGGAGCTCTAAATTGAAAATTTAACATAGAAAAGGAACAATGTCTTTTGAATACAAGGGGGAAACTCATAGATATAAATGGTAGAGAAGTTCCAGTCAAATACACACATACACGAAAAAAAAGAAAAACATACAAAAAGAATGCATAGCATTTCCACAGGTTTTCAATGCGATATGATCAATTTATGGGAAAGTTGATGCTTTTGAAACACGATTTTTGTGATTCTCAAAATGGTTGGCCTTCTCTTCAACAAATAGCTTGATAATAGAGTGTAAAATGCATCAAGATTCTTGTGGATAAGACAAGGCAAGTTTTTTGAGTCGTCTATGAGGATAGGTTGTTGAGGGTAAGGACAAATGTCAGCTTGGTCTGTAGCAATGGAGGTGAAAAACAGAAGAGCAGATAGAGAGGAGGGCAATGTCAATACGCGGCCCAATGAACAAAAATGAGGTAAGCAAAATCATGCATTCAATCATTCCATCATTTTTTGGAAATGCGAAAAACCTTCTTTTGACCCCTTCTAAGGATATATAAAATCAAGATATGATTCACAAAAAATGAGCCAAATTTTCAAGAGATATGTGAAACTTGATTTTGCATATGACGAGATCCAAAAGGCACATAAAAGTTCTTGAGATTCTTTGTCTTGAATCCTTAATAGTATTCCATCATTTGCTAAGTTCATGATATTATGGACAAATCAATATGTATAAATATCACGAAATCAACATAGAAATCATGTTCAGTCATACGAATTAACTTCATGATTTTATGGACAAAATCAATAGCTTCAAAACGCCTCAAAATTTACATAAAATCGATCAAAATTTGAGGTTATAATAAATAAATAAATCGTAGATGAACCCGAACTCGCATAAATAACACCAACAATCATGATTTCTTCAAAAAATCGATTAACAAAACTTGATTAATCAAATGAATAACACCAACAATCATCTGAATAACATCATTATCTTCAAAAACCTTCTAAAATCATTCAAAATGATGCACTAATTCGGTTGAATCATTACTCTGAAGGATTGTTTAATTATTTTCCAGAAAACGCAATCAACTCAATTTATTAAAAAATCAAGCAATAAACCTTGGTTAATCACATAAATAACAGCTAAAATCATCTGAATAATATCATTATCTTAAAAAACCCTATGAAATCATTCAAATTTGTGCCCTAATTAGCTTGAAATTTATACTTTGGTCCAAAAAAAAAAAACCTTAAACAATACTTGAAAAATTGTGACTTCAAATCGAAAAACCATCAGCAATCGACCAAAAAACGCGAAAATGGGCTACAATTTCTAGTGCATAACACTGTAAAGAACAAAACCCCTTTGATATAAACAAAAAAATGCTAAAAGTCGACTAGAATCGATTAAATGGTGGAAAAAAAAAAAACACTAACCTGTTCTTTAAAAACCGTGACTTCAAATCGAAAATTCACCAGTAATCAACCAAAAAACGCGAAAATGGGCTACAATTTCTGGTCAATAACACTAGCAAGAACAAAAATTCTCTGATATGAGAAAATTCTTGCCCTAATTTGTCTGCAATCGATGAAATGGAGGAAAATGATAAACGATCACCTTTTCTTCAAAAAACTGTGAATTTGTGATCTTAAATCAACCTTGGATTCATTTATAATGCGTTATAAAGTTGTAAAGTGATCTGCTAAAACCTGCAAATCGATCAAAGATTCGGTTTTTATTAGAGAATTGATCAAAAAGATCAAACTTGTGACCATTGACCTGCCTTTCACTGTTCATCAATAGGTGGAATCGTCACATTTACTACAGAATCATCGTTCGTTACGTGAAACTTGCCCCCATCCCCTTTTTTTCTCGGATTCGGGAAGGGGCTGGGTGATTTTCGATCCGGATCGGGTCACCAATTTTTTAAACACTGCTCATGTACACATGTTGACACTTCTTGGACACAAACACATATGTCGATACTTTTAGAGGCGCGTTAGAGTTCACATTTTTTTAGATACATTTTGTTTTTGGAATGTCGTGTTTCTTTGTTTAAAAAGGCATTTTTTAATGAATAATACTTAGTTTTAAAATAAAAATATTTTAGAATTTAAATTTAGAATAAAAAAAAAAAAAGGGTCTACATAAGACAATATTCATATAAATAAAAGTATGCTTTTATAAAATACTAGTAAAACTTTTAGGATTTCTCACCCTCCAAGTCCTTATTTCTCCCTCTGCAAGTTGAGGAATCGTAAATCTTCATTTGACCACTGCTTCTAAGTTTATTTCTTCCATTCTCATTTTGCTATATAAGATCTCTTTAGTCCTTTTTTTTTTTGCCATTTATAGCATGAATCATATTCTACCTTTAATTTTTTAATATAGTACTTTATATTATATTGTATTGTCCGAGCACTATAGTTTTACAAGTTTTGGATGCCCTTACTTTCATTTGATAGTCTTTGAAATTTGTAGGACTTTTCCCTACATAGTGCAATATTTGCCCTTGGCTAAAATTTTTAACATTAATTTTTTTAGGGATTGTCATCAAAGAGATCATTTATCTTTTATATATAGAGGTCAAAATCATTCTTATCTCTTAAATTTCAAAATTGATGATTGTAAGAGTGTCATTGAATAGACACAAATTTTCAAAAAAAAAAAAAATCTCAAACTTTGTGACTCACCCAAGCTATCGAATTTAATATGTACTTTTTCATATCAATCTAAGATTGGTTACAGGGAAGCATGATGCTTATAAATCCATTCTATGCAGATAATTGGTTGTGGACATCAATAAAGACAACATAGATAGATCTCCTAATATTGCCAGTCTTACCAAAAGATGGATCTATTCAGGGTTTGAGTGGTGTGATGATATGACTTTGGATGAATACATTAGGCGATTCCTGTGTTTTAAAAATCGGTGAGTCGCAACGGACTCGCCCAAGTTGATATGGGAATCGGTCACCTCATGTCGATTTCAGTAAAACATGCGATTCTCAACAGTAAACCGCCCAAGTCAACAATTTTGTAGAGTGAACCGCTCAAGTCACTACAATTAAAGCCTCAAAAAACTGCTTACGTCAACATACACCAACCCACACATATGCATAGCCATGAAACAACCGTCAGCGTGCAACAACTCACATGCGTGTGGCATGCACCAATCGTCAACATGCACAACCCACCTACACGTGGCCATGACAACATCAAGTTGTTTGGGCAGGTTGGATTCTTTTATAGCCTTTGCTTCCTACATCGCTTTGATGTGGGACAATTCTACGAGTTAAAAAACCAGTGGCGTATGCACGATGCGCAAATATTGTTAAAAGCAGCTTGGGATAAATTGGAGTGATATGGTGTACGTGCGATGCGCGACGGTGTACGTCGGTCATGAGTAAGAAGGGTGTACATCCTATGGTGGCAATTAAATTAGACAATAAAAAAAGGGAAAAAATTTATTAAAAATATAATTGGGGTGCCCATTACCCCTATCTTTCACCAAAAAAATTTAAATTTACTTATCAAAAAAACATAAAAACTCTATTAGGCTATTATGCCATGGGATTATTTCATTATATGATTAATAATTTATTAATTAGTTAATTATAATTAAAAAATTAGTACTAACTCATAGGATATTAAAAAAAGAAAAAAAATAATACTAATTCTAGACTATTGAATATTAAAAAAAAATAGTTTAGAAGATATTTTAAGAGGGAAAAATAACTCTCACTCATACCATTTTAAAATTTATTTCAAGTTGCTTGATCAATTATCCAACATTCCAAATGTGAATTTTTTTAATTTATAAATAACCAAATCTTGTATATTATTTATTAATTTGCATTATAAAATTTGTAATGTATTATTTTTTCCTATATTTGTAAATAATATTTTTAAAATTAGATGATATTATAAGACATTTTATATATTTATTTGCATAAAAAATAATTATAAAATATAAAGTTATAAACCAACAACTTCAATTTCAATATATATTATTATAGAGTTAGTTAGGTTGTAATAATTTTGGATGAGTAAAATGAATTAATAAATGTTTGATACTTTGATAGATACTAATTTATGCAGGAAATTAAATTTTTTTTGTAATATTACAATATGAAAGTCGTTGCGCATGTTGTCGATAGGCTTTTTTTTTTTTTTTAATTTTGTTATCTTTATTTTTAATTTTTTGGATAAATGTTTTTTGAATTTTTTAATATCTTAGCATTAGAATTTATTGGGGGTTTATTTTTATTTTTAATCATATGATATGGAAGCATTTTTTAATAATTTTTTAACCATGTTTACTATAATATTATAATTAATAATTATACATTGATAACCAAATCTTGTATTTTATTTATTACTTTGTTTACATTATAAATTATATAATATATTATTTTTCTTATAGTTGTAAATAAATTTTTTAATTTAGGTGATATTATAAGGTATTTTAGATTTGTTCGTATTTGTATAGTAAAATAATTATAAAATATAAACCAACAATTTCAATTTCATTATATAATATTATAGTTAGTTAGGTTGTGAAATTTTTGGATGAGTAAAATGAATTAATAAATATTTAATACTTTGATATGATTATGATATCATTTTATATGGGAAATTATTATTTTTTATAATATTATAATAGTATATTATAATTAGTAATTATACAGACATCCAGACAAAAAAACACATCAGCATTCACCTATTTTTACAAAGTAATGAAAGTACATAATGCATCACTCCTAATTACATTTAGAAACTAAAATAACATTATTTTTAGAAATTTATACTTCATCCATAATAATTCTATGCTTCACCATTTATGTAAGAATTTAATGGTTAACATTAGTTCATATAGAGAAATAACATCTTCATATTCGTATATTGATGCAAAAAAAATAAAAGTTCTTAATGGAGTACCCCCATTTCTTATTAGATTATTAAAAAACAACATTTATAATGATTTTTTTTGGATTTTTTTGAAGCTTAATTCGGCCGATTCCCTATCCGAATCGCTGATTCACCGATCCGGATGGATTTTTGGGGTGCCCGATCCAATGCACTTATCCATTTTTTAAACCATTGGGCAATTCCCATGCAAAAATGGTGCTACATTGTGAATTAATAATTAGTTAATAGCATGTTGTTACGATATATTTGGACTATTAGTTTAATTTATTTATGTTGATGCTTTATTATTGTTATGACATACGAATTGCTGCAAATACTGATGTAAACTACAAATAAATTTCAATACATGTATTTATAGGCATATACATATGGGCACCCATATATTTTATGGATGTATCGTGTCCACATGACATATTTTTACATTAGCATTTTATACACTCAAATTGGATTTTTTTGTTTTTATGTTAGTCTATAGGATGAAGAGGTCACATCCCCAAATTTTTTGTCCTAAAATTACTTCTAGATTGAGGTGAGGTTTACCCGAGGGAGTAAATGGAGAGTTTAAAGTCTCTTATTTGGCATTCAATAGAGAAAAACTACTCCTAAATCGGTCGTTAACCAAGAGACTAACTATACAATATGCTATCGTAGGAGCATTATACACACTAAAAAAATTCGAATATAAATACGCCAAAACGATTTTATACTTCCGCAAGAGCATATTATCTATTTACTCCAGTAGGTAAAATCTAATTTAGTAGTGAATTTAGGATCCTAAAGTTTGGGGATCTAACCTCTTCGACTCATAGAATAACTTAAAAAAAAAATCTAATTCACACTTTCTATGAACTCAAAGGAAAAAAAAAACAAATATCGTCCCAAGATTGAACAAAGACCATCAATTGTAATTGTATTTTAAGGTGACATCCAAGTGTTAGAAAGCTTCAAATTCACATTTTCTCTTTTGAAAATAACCATCAATAGATCTTTAGATAGTTTATGAAATTTTTTAGATTAAAGAAATCTCCCAAGTAGGCTTCCTCCTCGAAGTAGAGACACAATTGGTCCCTCGCGAGCATAATATACGTGCATGGTAAGCAACACAATGGTCTGACTCGGAGACTCGGACAAAAGGGCTACGAAGAATACGAATAGAGCAACTGCAAGGGTTATTCCAAGTTGAACGGAAATATTACTATACCAGCTCCATAAAACAAAACAAATTATATGGTGTTCATTTTAATAGTAAAATTTGATATTTTGCTTCTCACCATGGTTTGTATAAGGTGCACATCTTCTTTTTTTTTTTTTTTTTTTGGTAATTTTGTGGGGATAACAAGCCCACCCGTTTTCTAAATTATTAGTAGTTTTTTTTTTGGGTAAGCTTTCTATGTTTTCCCTACAACATAAAACTTATATACTTCCCCTTATCCAACCGTCCATTTTGAATGGAGGGCTAAGATTGACCCAATCACAATGTCACGTCTCTACACTATTTTTTTTTTTTATAAATTATTTTGATACCAAATTTTGTAGGTCCAATCCTCTATTAAACTCGCACTAGTGAAAAATATAAAAAATATATTTTTAATAAAATAAAATGATCAAAATACCTCTGAAAATATAAGGGTATTTTGGTCATTATATTTTATCAAAAAAATATTTTTAATATTTTTTATAAGTGCGCCCCAATGAGAAGATGGCACGTGCCAAATTTTATATTCATACAATTTGTATAAAAAACTAAAAATAAAATACTTTGAGACGTCGGATCTAAGATCAAACGGTGAGCAGCTCTCTCGAACAAAATTGGACGATTGGATGGTAGGGGAAGCATAGATTTTCTATGGTGTAAAGAAAGTATAGAAACATTTCCCTTTTTTTTAAAGTGTTAGGTGAGAATGGAAGCCTAGACCTTAACACATTTTTAAATTTTGCGGGACGATATAGTTTCGGTGCCCAAAAATCTTTAAATGACTTGAAAATTTGTTTCGCCCAAATCATGAAAATTAAAATTAAAAAATAATGCAGATCAAGAAAATCTATAAAATACTTAAAAACCTTGTCATGTTACAAGATTTATTTAAATTTTATATGTTGAAATTCTTTTATTTTCATTTTTTTTTTTATCGATTCCAAGGTTTCCCAACTTTGAGAGGGATCATTTCTACAAGATTTTTTTGGAGGTGCACCGTATTCTTTAGCATGCAAAAGGCAGCAACCTCATACAAACTTTGTGGACAAAATATTTTGACAAACAGGGGCTTAATCATGCTTAGCAAGGGTTTTAGAGAGAGTGAAGCCATGACTTCGCACCTGCGAGCAAAATGTAGGGTTTTAACTTGTAACAGATGCGAACATTGGATTTTAACCAGTTAGAAATTTAGGGTTTTTTGGGTAGGTGTCTGAGAGTGTGGGCAGCGCAAAAAGGAGAAAGACGAGGTGAAACCAATAAAAATAATAGGGTTTTGAATATTCCAAAATATTCGGCTTTATTTTATTTATTTTTTGAGTTTTTATTGTATGTTGCAAAGCATGGCTCATGAAGGAGAGAGGAGCATGAAAAGAGATGCTTCTGGAAACCCTAAAACCCTTTTGCCAGACTTAAATGTGACTATTCTGGTAGAGAGTTGCAATGAAACTCAGGTAGTTCTTATTGAAATGCGAGCTAAAAGGTGTTCTAGTTTTTGTAAGTGAATAATCGATTGGTTATCTAAGTTTAATGATTCTCACTGCATTTTTTGTATTTCTTATTCTTTTCTGTGTTTTTTAGCTATTGAAGTATTTGGTGGTTTATCTGGATTTATGATGCATATTTATTTATGAGCAGTGTATTATGATTTTTTTCAAAATTTGGCTATGTGGGTATTCTTCATTGTTTTTTCTATCATATGGGCATTGTGGATAATCAAGACATGGGTTTTTATGAAGATGATTAATGGATTTTTTTGGTTTTTCCACCGATTTTATGTTATTAGCTTTGCAAGTATAGTTAGTCATTGATCCTCTTTAAATGACCATCGGAAATGATATTATAACTATCCTTGAGATGGAAGATTCGATGGATTTTTGTCAGTTTATTTGCTGGTTTTCCATTGGGAATGCTATTTTCATTTATCCAAATAACCGTGAGGCTGGGTTTTCAGCTTTTCGATATCATATATTTACCTTTGGTGGCAATGCATTTCCGTTAAATTTATTTCTTTATTTTGTCTGAGAATTAGTCATATGTGCAGTTTCTTATACCCTGATTTTGACTACTTAATGCAATATGTTTGGTTTATTCATTTTCATTACAAGTCTTTTTCATTCTCTGGACTTTGAATAGTCACAGAAGGATTCATCACTGTTTCTCCTGAATAGTGTTATGAAACTGGATTATTTCTTCAGAATAATTTTGATGACCTTCTCCATTGATTTTATTTGTCTTACAAGGGGAATTATCACTGTTTTAATGGCCTCTCAGTTAAATTACTTTTTGGGGTGTTTTTGGATGAGTTTTTAGTATATAGTGCCTAAACTTAAATTACCTTATTTCAGCTCGTTAATGGAGAGTCACTAGCTGCTCTTTTGAGAACATCTCCATCTAAACCCCAAGAAGAACATGCTGCTAAATTTACCAGGAAAGAAGATATGCGACCAGGGTGATCAAAAGAAGCTGATCTTTCTCCTGTAACTCAATATGACCCTTCTCAATCACCTCGCTCAATTGTAGAGAGTGGGGCACCATACATGGAAGGATATATAGAAACAGAGCCACTTAAGCTTATTGAGATCATTTTCTTTTTCTTTGTGTTGATTCCTTTTGTTATCTGTATTTCATCATTTGCTTTGAGAGATTGTGATGTTGAGAAGGTATAATACTATCCGATGGACTATAGTTTGTTGATCATATGGCCATCAATGAACAAATTCATGGATGGACAGGAGACAGAACATGATTGACCTACATAGTGGTGGTCCTTTGTTATCTATTGGTATCTCATCTTTGTAGCTCCAATATTTCTGAGGTTCGAGCAGGTGTGTGAATGTGTGTGTGTGTGTGTGTGTTATCTATTGGTATCTCATCTTGGTAGCTCCAATATTTCTGAGGTTTGAGCAGGTGTGTGTGTGTGAGAGAGAGAGAGAAAGAGAGAGAGAGAAAGAGAGAGAGAGAGAGAGAGGAGGGACGGAGGAGAACGAACGAGTATACTAAGTCGTCGTCGGTCCGGACCTACTCTACTCTCCTACCCTACCTACCTACCTACTACTTAC
>NW_006500104.1:3833327-3844563 GCF_000471905.2 Amborella trichopoda
ACGTACGTACGGTACGACGTAGAGTAGTAGTAGTAGTAGAGAGAGAGTAGAGAGAGAGAGAGGAGAGAGAGAGAGAAGAAGAAGAAGAGAGAGAGAGAGAGAGAGAGAGAGAGGGACGGAGGGAGAAGAACAGGATCTAAATTGCCTTGGTGGCCCCACTCACTCTCTCCACCACTTCCCATCATTTCATGAGATGGACATGCGCACAATGGACCATGGTTATCCATAGTCCATTGGATACATACCCTTATGTCAATTTCACATGATATTAGTAACTGTCTGTGTTTTTGCGAATTAAAGGACCTCATTGTAACTGACCTAACCCAGCTTAATGCTTAAAGGTTATTTCTCCTTGTTACTCACATTATTATTCCTTTTCTGTTTATTATTCTCCTGCTCTCATTTGCAGGCGTCAGATGCTTCCAGATTGATATCCACCCGACATGGCCATATGGAAGATGGAACTGTATAGACACACTCATTTGTTGCTTCAAAAAGTCTCATGACAATTACTGTCAACTACGGCAGATAATAATTGAAATGGAGTCATGCAAGAGACATGACGAGGATATGAAGAGGGCAGACAGTATGGATGCTACAAAGAGGGACGCATTAATTGAAGAGAATGCCAAGAGTGACGCGCTCATTGCCAAGTTGGAAGCAAAGGTCACAATGACTGATGCATTGCGGGTGTGAGAAAGTGGGTCAAAGAGAAGGAGGCTGCCTTAGAAGCATCTCAAAAGCATGCCACTACTTTCCTCAAGTTTTTGAAGAAGGCTGAGTGTGAGATAGATATGGTGAGATCAGAGGCATTGCGGGCACACAAGGAGGCTAAGGAAGCCGACTTTCAGGAAATGGCATCACGAGCAGAGGCCTCTTGGATTCGGGAGAAATTCGAAGACATGCACCGTAGTAGGAGAGAAATTCGAAGACATGCACCGTAGTAGGATAGAGGTGGAGCAAGCAGAGGCCTTGAGGGAGCAAGCAGAGGCATTGAGGGTGCAAGCCGAGGCTAAGGAGGCAAATCATGAGAAGAGGTTGCATTAGTCGAGGACTCAAGGGCCCAATCTGAGGTTATGGAGCTACGCATTAACTTAGAAAAGGCACAAGAAGTGGCATCCAGGGCACGGGCAGAGGTAGAGGAACTACGTTTTCATTTAGAGGAGGCACAAACTGAGTCCTTGAAGGCTCACGAGAAGGTTGAAGAATCTTACTGTCAAATCGAGGCATCCCAAGAGGAGGCATCAAGAGCACATGCCAAGGTTAAGGCAATGGACATGCTGATAGATGTGGCTCGGGAAGAGGCATTGAAGGTAAAATCCAAGGTTAAGAAGATGGGTCTTATGATTGAGGCAGCTCAAGAAGAGGCATCAAGGGCACAAGCCAAGGTTAAGAAGCTAGAAGAGGCGGCGCAAGTGGGGGCAACAGGGGCTCAATTCGAGGTTGAGGGGGCTCACCATCGTTTAAAGGCAACACAAATAGAGGCTTTGAGGGCAAAAGCTGAGGTCAACGAGCTGCGCTCACATTTAGAAGTGGCACGAGCTGATGCCCTGAGGGCTCGAGCCAAGGTCAAAGAGGCACAGAGTCAACTAGAGGAGATGGAGGCCCTTGATGGCGCAAAGCAAGATTGAGGAGGCAAAATGTGAGATAGAGGCAGTGCAAGCAGAGACCTTGAAGGCACAGGACAAGGTTAAGAAAGCGCAAGTGAGAGAGAAGAGGCACAAGCAGAAGTATGGAAGGCACGGGCTGAGGTCATGGAGGCTCATTGTCAGATGGAAGCTGCGCTAGAGGAGGCATTGAGGGCAAAAAATGAGGTTAATAGACTTGCAAGGGAGCTTGCGAGTCTTCTTTCACTCATTTTCTTACCATTTAGGCTATTTATGCACAGTCGAAATTGAGGTGAAAGTGGGATATTATAAAAAACAATCGGGGTTGGGGAACTGGGTATATCACTTGAGCCAAAATCTTTTTCATATTCTTTTGTTGGTTTATTCATGTGGGGTGAAAAATAAGAAAAGAGTAATAAAAGGATATGAAAATTTATGGGAAAATTTGCTTAAAACCCCCAAATATAGACTTCCTAGGCACTTTACCCCAGCCTAATTTTTCCTAACATATTTTTGCCAAAACCAAATTTTTTTAGTTAATACAATATAAAAAATTCATTTTTTTTGAGAAAATACCCTTCTCGGCCTTAACAAATCATTTTTGGAAAGGAAACGCCGGACCGCACTTGTACAATGCCAGACTAGTCACTTCCGTACCCCCACTTTAAAATGCCGGACTGCCCTTTCAAGATGCCAGATCGGGCCGTCTCTTCTTTTAAACGAGAGACCGCCTCTTTTAAACGTTGGACCGCTCGGTATTTTTGTCAAAAAAAAGTGTGTATTGGGGGTATTAGCTAAAAACGTTTGTTTTGGGGAAAAATATGTTAGAAAAAGTTGGGCTGGGGTAAAATGTCTAGAAAATCCATATTTGGTTTGGGGGGTTTTACGCAATTTTCCAAAATTTATTCATTGCATTCTACAATTTCCGAAGGAAGTATGCTATAACTTATTTGATCATGGTAGTATTTGATATTAAGGGCCATCACAGTTCCATACCGTTTTGTGCTGTGATGGAGGCAATTGGTACCCACAAGATAGGTCACTAGTTTAGTTGCTTGTCTCACCCTCCATCACTGTTGAACCAATTGATGGAATGGTGATGAACTTGTGCCCACCTAGTTAACATGATCTTAAAGGTTGTAGGATAGTTTCCCTTATTTGATAGATAATTTTACGCATGTATAATTCAAGGATTGAAACAGGTAAACCACTGAAAAGTCAAGCTTCTATTTTCAAGATGGCCAGTACTTGGCTTGAGGCAGGCTGCTCGAATAAAATCAGATGAACTTCTTAAAATTTGGCATTGAACTACCTTACCAACTTGAGAAATCCCCCCCTCTCTCTATATATTTTTGTGCAGGAGAATGCCAAGAGCCAGGCAACGTGGGTGAGTTGGATAGACCACCTCACCCTTATTGGCCAACTCAAGGACGAGATCTTAGCATTACATTGTACTCTTGATTGCTCAAGGGATAGAATGAATATCAATTCAAGAGGTCAGACTATTTCAATGTCTGGGATAGATCAAGGCATACTACACTCACGACCGAATACGACTAAGGAAAGGGTTTCATCTTCCGAGTGAAACCAAGGTTTTAGTCCCTTCATTGTCATTTTACCAAAGGTTTTAGTCCCTTCATTGCCATTTTACCAGAATCAGATCCTAAATTGCAGGAGGATCAAGGTGACTTCGAGGATGAACAAGTAGAATATATCGGTTTTGAGTCCTCTTTCTTTGGGAAGAGACAAGGAGACAAGGAGAAGATTAACCACATCTTTTTTTGGTTGGTTGGAGATTGAATTGCATTGCATGTAGACAGACACGTTGAACCAGGTAAGTCTAATATTCGATTCAACTTTCGACCATCCATTAGCAGGAGAAGATGGTGGATGTAGCCTTCGGTTATGACATGACACAGTCCAAAGTACCATCTTGCTTGAAGGTGGCATATTTCCCCATTTCGTTGACAGTTTTGCCGAATTTCGTATGTCAATCATATATTGTACATAGGGCTGGCAATGGGTCGGGCGGCCCGGCCCTAGAAAAGTATGGCCTGAGCCACAAACTATGGCCTGAGGGCCAGCCCGCCTCAGCCCTTTATTTTCTTTTGTTTTTTCTTTTTCTTTTGCTTTTTTGTTTTTTATTTTGCCCCTGACCAGCCAGGCGAGACCAAGGCTGGGCTCGGGCTGGCCCGATGGGGTCAAACCAGCCCAACACGTTTTTTTTTTTTTTCTTTTTTTCCTTGAGAGAACTTGACTTTGTATTAAGGAGAAAAGAACATGTACAAACCCATCAATGGGGGCAGTATACAAAGATTTCCAAGATAGTGAACTAGTAACAAAAATTCTATATATCTACTGAAATGACAAATGTATCAAGGAAGCCACGTGGCCCAATCGTGTCAATGCGCCCTTCCCTTAGCCAACGATGTTAACCCTCCTTAGCGAGGGCATCAGCTACAGATTTGGCCTCCCACCAAATATGTGTCCAAGAGATACTAATATGCTGTTCGAAATATGTGTCCAAGAGATACGAATATGCTGTTCGAAATTTCATAAAAAATATGAGCAAGCCTCAAGGGTAAAATGGTGGGTTTGGAATCTCTTTCGACAGCAACCGTGGGGTTTATGTGGTATTTAAAAACATTATGAGAGCTTGTATGAGTATAACTTAGTGAGAGTGGTCATCTTGTAGATCATATTACACAAATGTGATTTGTTTATACTCGGATTAGATTCGATGTGTTCGGCCAATTGGGTTTGGAAAAACTTAAGATACCTAGGGCGAAAAAAGTTTAGTGGGTTATCTCTAGATGAGATTGGAGTATGTCCAGATGAGTGTTGAGGGATTGTTTGGCCCTTGTCTAAGATAAATAGCTTTTAAAGATAGGACTAAAATCTTATCGTTATATCATCACACGGAATGTACATAGATAGTTGTTTTAGTATTTACATTGTTCGATAAAAATATATTTGCTTATCAAAAAGTAAACTCAATTTTTTTATTATTTGTGGTACTTGTGATCTTTTGTCATGATTTTTTGATGCAATTAGTGATAATTGTCTCTAATGATATGCACTATCTTTTTCTCGATAAAAACTCTGATTGACAAAAAAAAAATAGACAATTTGTCTGATAATATGGATGAGAAATTCTAAAAAAAAGATTTGCATACACACAAAATGAAAAAAAGAAATTTATGTATTTATAACTTTATTAAAAAGACCCTCCCTAATTTTTGTCTATTACTTGCATACCTTTTTATTTATCTTTTTTTTTTTTGTTTTTTTCATGTTATTCTTAATCTACAATCACTTTTTGGGTGTTCAAGATATGAAGTTAGAAAGGGATTTTATGACTTTGGATTTTGGTGATCCGAAATCATGTTCTATTTTGTTCTATAAAAAAGTTATTTATGACTCCAAATATTGAATATCTTGATACTTTAGCAAAATAAACAATAGAAATTGAGCCACACTTGAGGTCTTTAAAATCCCAATTTATAAAGGCACTTGACTTAGGATTTAAAAAAATAAAATGCAGTGGTGCTATATTTGTGAAAAAAAGAAAGAAATAGTAAAGCCTTACTTATACCTTCAAAATCCAAAGCGGAAATTCAAAGAAGATCCAAAGTTATGGTAAATTAAGAATAAAACGAAAAATGATGAAAAAAAAAATACACGTAATAAACAAAAATTAAGAAGAGTTTTTTTAATGACAGTAATTAAGGGGATGTATAAATAAGGACCCGGTTTCTATACGGTGAAGCCTGTATATGTTGAAATGTGAGTTTTTTAATAAATCTATTTTTGTGATGGATTTTTTAACTTGATTATCATGATATGAAAAAATAAAAATTAGAAATAATAATTTTAAAAAAAAAACATTGAGACCGTTAGTTTCTATTGTTTTTATATGAAACACTTGCATCCATTTTAAATAAATGGATGCTTGCATAAGTAGTGATGCAGTGCAGCCCGTATGAGACAATTTTCGTGTAAATATACTTTTCCACGAAAAACTTGTACATATATCTTTTCAAAGTTCATATATTAAACGCTCACACAAATGGACATTCCATGTAACATATGTTTTTTGGCTTTCTTTTTCTCAGACGATCATTTGTGTAAATTTCCCCAAGGTAAATCATGGAGCTCCGTTTTAATGAAAATGGGGAAATGGGTTTAGAAACTAGGGCTTCAGTGAGAGAGATCAAGGGAATTTCGATATAAATCGTGTCAAGTTTTAACAGTGTCAAGTCTTAAAGATCGGGATCAGTTCAAAATTTAGGGTTTGAGACCAGTAGTAGATATGGGAAATGGAGATGAAAGGAAGAAGAAGAAGAAGAAAGAGAGTTATGGAAGCCCTAAAAATCCAGATTCCTTGAAGCACACCTTGATTAAAGAGAGCAGCTATAAAAATCAGGTCTTTTATTCTCTTGTGTTTTGTTGGGTGTTTTATATGCTATTGAAAGTTCCACTGTATTTTTTCCATGGATTATTTTTGCTAAAATGACCGATAATTTTGTCGACATGCTCTGCCTATTTATATAATAAGAAGCCTCATTTAAAAAAGATCCCGTTGTTTTTCTGATTTTTATTTTTTAATTTTGAAGCATTTTCTTTCGATTGTTCTATTTGTTTTCGTTTCTCTGTCTATGGTTTTGTAGGTTTTGTAATTTGTTGCAGTGGCTCTCTTCTTTTGTAACTTTGCTGATTTTGTTGATATAGAAGGTGTTTTATGTTTATTTATGTTTGTTCTATTTTGATTTTTAGCATTGTAAATTTCATGGCCGCTGAAAACTAAAATGAATATGGGTTTTAGTTTGGTGAATGATGAGCTTTGTATTTCGTTTACTGTTCTAATCAATGTGGCTTCTTTTATTATCTGCATTTCCATTCAACCATGAATTTGGTTTAATAATTATTGTAAACAATTATGAAATTCATCTTCATTATTTTTAGAAAAACCATAAATTTGGTTTTCGTATGGTAGATATCGTTGCATAGTTAGTTTCTCAGTAGTTTAACTGCACTACTGTTGGAAAATTCATTTTCATTCGTGTGAGTAGCCATGAAATTGGTTTTTTATGGAGTTTCTTTATATGGAACACCAAAGAAGAAACAGTAATAATCTACGGTGAGTTTCATGTTTTTCTTTGGGTGTTAAAGCATTTTCATGAAGTCCATTTGTTTCCTTCTTTTCTTTTTTCGGTATTTGGTCATGAAAACAGTTTTCATATAAGCATCCTGATTTCTGAATGGTTGTAGAGTTGTTTGTCACGGGAACCATCACATGGTTCAAATGGTTTGGTAAGAGATGCTTTGCAAGGACATCCAAATCAAAGTGCAATTTGCTCAGGTGAAACAGTGGCCATGAAGGGACAGGGGGAACCAAAGCCACCTCAAGTTGGTTATTTATGTCTTCCATTCTTGCGCTCTGTGTTATTTTCATAAGTGGATTTTTTCTTGTTTCATCTGCTTTATGTTGATTCTTTATGTTTATTAATATCTACTATTTACAATTTTTCTCTATGTTGATTTCCTTTGACATTAGTAACTGGTGTTTGTCCTTTTGGCAAATACATGTCTTTGTTTTAATTGACTTAAGCTAGACATGATGAAGCTAAAAGATTACTATCCCTTGTGCTAACTCATTACTCTGTGTGATTTGCAGCCTTCAGCATATGTAATTCATGGGGTTGGTTCCAATGAATCCATTGACTCTGATTTAAGCATGTCCTTTCATTGTTTGGATAATGATCTCTGCTCTTTAAGTGAGAGGGTGACCGCTCTGAAGTCCACTATTAGCAGCGAGAGGCATGAAGTCGATTTGGAAACAACACAGGAGACAAGGAAAACAAAGAGGAAAGTCGCCATTGCTGCATCATCAGAATGGGCTGCAACGAATGACAATGCTTTTGCTTCTATGGTAGAGGATGCTAAAATGTTTGATGTGGCCTTGGATGGTATGGCTATGAGGGTTACAATGAGGGCCTCGGAGAAGAATGCAGCCTTGGATGAAGCTCTAGACCAAATTGCCTCTTTGCGCCAAAGTTTAGAGGAGGCCAACCATCAAATAGAGGCGGAGCACACAAATGCATTAACGGCAGAAGCTGAGGTTAAGGAGCTACGCCTTCAACTAGAGGTGGCAACAGCCGAGGCCTTGAGGGCACAAGCCGAGCCTAATGGGGCTACTAGTAAGATAGATGAGCCAAAGGGCCAGCCCTCTAAGGAACACTGCGAGGTTAAAGAGGCAAACCTTAGGACACCAGAGGCTTTGAGAGCGCAAGCGGAGGTTAAGAAGGCATTACGCAAGATTGGGGCAGCACAAGCTGAGGCTTCAATGGCATTGAAGGAGGCCTCAAGGGCAAGAAAGGAGGCCAAGGAGGCATGTCATAAGAGAGAGGAGGCACGAATAGAGGCCTCAAGGGCTGAGGCAGCAGTTAAAGAGATGCGATATCAGCTATTGGGAGCACAAGCTGAGGCTTTGAGGGCACAAGCTGAGGTTAAGGCATTGCAGAGTCAGTCAGAGGCGACACAAGCAGAGGTGTTGAGGGCACAGGCAGAGGCTAAGGATGCATACTCTCAGAAACAGGCGGCACAAGCTGAGGTGTTAGCTATGAAAGCTACAGATAGTACGAACCAGAGACAGCTGGTGAGTTTCCTCTCTTTTCCTTTTATTATTCAAAACGTATAGTATGATCCGTATGGTCATCTTAAGACATGGTCATAGGAGCCATCACCGCCCAATGAATAGGTTGGAAGTTGAAAAGAAATTGGGTCCCACTAAACTTCTCATTATTCATTTGTATGATCTAATCTCCATCAATCACCGTTCAATCATTGATTGGATGATGACGACTCTTATGAATGTATCATTATCATGATCATATGGATCATATCATACTAATCTATTAACCTAATAATATTCCAACGACTACTGAAATCCCATAGTACTTAGAACTATGATTGTCCATTGAAATTGGATGGTGTGTGGTAAACTTTCACTTGTTCGAGTGGCTTTTTCATTTGCAAATCTTGCTTATCCAGGAATTTGCTAGGAACCGCATAATCCGACTTGAAGCAGAGAAGAACGCGTTACAATATGAACTCAAGCATCAAAAACTTAGTCCACAAACGCTAGGCCGGCCTTCTTTCAAGAACTCTACACAGTTGGCCAAAGGAGAACTCGGACATGAAGGGATCACATCTGTCTATGGTGACCTGAAGGCTCCATCACTTGTCCAAGCTCCCTTAAGTGGCCACCAAGGGACTGGATCTTCCACTAGTGGACTACATGGCTCGGCCTTGCAGCCCAAGGATCAAGGTAACTCTCGAGTTGGAGTTCTGGAGACAATAGCTAGGAAGAGACATTGAGAGCCCTAATTTCTTTCCTATTTTGCACCTTTGTCTCTCTAGGAAAAGACATAGACATCACTGAATTAATTTCCTATCGTATTGTGCAGAGTGGAAAATTGAAATCGCATTTTCTTTGTTGTTTTCTCTTTGTTCTTTTGTCTTTAATTTTGGTAAAGTGTTGTGGTTCTTTGCCTTCCACTGTCATTTGGAACTTCTAACCATTTTAATTCTAATACCAAGCTTGTTATAATTAAGTATTTGATACCTTCCAACATAATTATACATGGGCATTATTATTTTCCTGCTTGATAAGAAGGAATTGCAGCTATACAAAATAAAGATCAAGATAATGGCCCTGAGGAGAAATATGACATTGAATGACAGTTATGGGATACTTAAAAAAGTGTCTGCATGCTACTTGTAATGATTTGATCTATCATGTTGCATCTTGACAAGGTATTGTGAGTTGAAAGGCCCTACAGCTTGATCTCAAGAAATTTTGTAATGTTTTATATTTGCATTACAAAGCGTTGTCCCTTGGAATAATATTTGTAAGCCATCTGCCTCTAGAAGTTGCTTTATTTATATTGGGGGAAAGCTTTCTATGTTTCCCCTACAGCATATAACCACTATGCTCCCCTTCCTTCCCAGCCATCCAATTTAAATGGGCGGCTGAGATCATCCCACTTAAATGTTACATTTTGAGGGTTACGGGCTCAATTAGTAGTCCTTCAAAGTTCCCCATAATAGAGAGAAAGAGAAAGCCGCAAAACAGAAAAAAAGGTTGGGAGAACGACGCCCGCTTGAGAGAGAGAAGAGGAAGGAGAGAGAGAGAGAGAGAGAGACTGAGAGCAGAAGGAAGAGGGGAAGGAGGGATGGCTTGTTTGAGACAGAGAGAGAAGGAGAAGAAGGAAACGAGAGAGCGTGGGAGAAAAGGAAGGAAATAGGAGGGTGCGTGAACCCAAAAACATATCGATCTCTCTCGTCAAACTCGATCTGAGTATAGAAAGAAGGTACGATTTCATAGCTATCTCTTTATCGATCGATATCTCTGCCTGCTTTTCCTCTTCATTGTCAAATTGTGCATACATGTCGAGATATGGGGGAACCAATCGTATCTTCTTCTCTCTTGAAAGTCAAAAGTCTCAAACCCTCAACCTTCTCTTTCTCTCTGTAGGTTGAGTCAATGAAACAAACGGCTCTCTCTCACTCTCTCTTCTCCCCTGCAACCCTCTGCCCTTTTTTTCCTCATAAAACAAGTCTAGGAAACAAATTTCCTGACGCAGATAACCAGTTTATCATCCATTGGAATCATTCTTAACTTAGTATTTATATAATAATATTAGTTCCTTGATATATTGTATGATTATGGCTAACTCAGTTGGCAAATGAGTTGACTCTAATTACGAGCTTAGATTTACATAGTTAGCCCAAGATATTCTTATCATTGTTTCTGAGGGAAACAATAGAAATTTTATTGGATACTAAAGACATTGGAAATTCTACGATCTTAGTTGTCATTTGAGAGAGAGACAGATTCTTCTTTCTTTATTGTTGAGTGAGAAAGACAAAGATCAAAGATTTCCTTCTGTAATTATTGGTTTAGATGGTATATACAAATGCATTTACTTGATTGTTTGTTGTTTTATATATATATATATATATATAGGGAGTCACTATTGTACGCCCATATGCGAATGGCCCAGATTGAATTTAGGCTATTCTGTGGCCGATCTAACAATCACAACCTCATTTCGTGTTTAAATTTTTATTTTTTTTCTACAAATCCAAATTACTTGAAATTTTAGGCATGTGTTCTTCTTATCAAGGTGCACCTAATAAAAATATAAAACAAATAATTCGTGAAAAAATTGATCAAAATACCCTCAAAACTTTTCGGGGGCATTTTGGTCAATTTATTTTATTTTATTTTTTTTAAATATTTTTTGAAGAACACACGCCTAAAATTTCAAGTGATTTGGATTTGTAGAAATAAAATTAAAATTCAAACACTACCGGACATCCTTGATCGTCAGATCGGCTACAGAATGGCTCAAATTGAATCTGGGCCATTCGTGTTTACTGTAGTTGTACGCCTATAAGCGTACAGGATCTTTTCCCATATATATATATATATATATATATATATATATATATATAGAGAGAGAGAGAGAGAGAGAGAGAGAGAGTATAGTAGTAGTAACTACTATATAGTAGTAGTATAACAACTAATACTACGTTATAATACTACTACCGTTATTATAGTA
>NW_006500104.1:3852618-3866935 GCF_000471905.2 Amborella trichopoda
TTCATATCTCTCTTGCTTATTTTTCACTTTATGTGTTAGTTGAACCAAAATAGCTTTCATAGTAATCGTATGACCGTGAATGCATTACGGTAGACTTAGTGTTGTGATTGTCTTGATCTTTTTGATGTATCACAACACTCAAAATACCATGATGACCGTATAAAGTATCATGACACTTAAAAAGCCGTATCTTTTTAGTTCGATAGATTTCTTCGTAAACATGCGATAGCTTTGATTTCATTCTATTGACTATTTGCTTTGTTATTTGTTCCCTTTTATAGTTGTGTACGTTTGAATTACTCGTTAAATTGCCGCTTGTTTAGTGGCGCACCCCGGAATCTGACGAGGGTTCAAAAAATGGCAAATGCCCTTCTCTTCCATGGTATATGCTCAATGAAAATTTAATCGTATTTCCGTTAAAAAAAAATGAAAATTTAATTGTATTCTCCAATTTTTTCCTCATATGGATAGCCACAATAATTTGCTTATTGAATGATATAACCTACATATACCCCTTATTAAATTATGCGACTTAAAAATGGTGGCTTAATGGCTAATAAATGAAATTAAAAAGATCATCATGGTACTGATATTTCTCATAGTCATCATAATATTTTAAGTGTCATGATGCCTCAAAATATTAAGACCATTATGGTACTGAGTTTACTGTGATGTCTTCACAGTTATATGACTACTGATAAGGCTATTTTAGTCCAACTAACACAACACAAAAAGTGAAAAAAAAAAAAGTATATATGAGGTTTAAAAAAGTACGATTTTTTTTAATAAGCCAAAAGTTAAGGTACATTTTTTATAATTTCTCTTTTTCTTAATTTGACATCATCTAATGTTTTTTTAGTTCCTCTCTAAATCCTCACGTATACAACCCTATTTTAATTTTTAGTTGCTGCATTATAAATAAATTTGTTTCAATTAAAATTTTTTATTTTACCTTTGACTAATTATTTAAAATACCCCAGTTACAAGGGTATCAAGTGTAAAAAATGTTTACATCAAACATATCTTCCATGGGAGCAAACCCAAAATAAAATTAAACAAGGACTGCCTTGTTGTCCTCTTGATGCCCTTTGAGCAGCATAGAGCCTCTATGTTACCGTTGACGATGCGGATGTGCCTCGATTGGAAGGCACGCATATTGGCTTATTGAGGGGGCCTTCGATCAAGAGTTGTCCCCGAGGGGAGGGGTATAGGGGTGGGACTGTATCGGTTCCGGGTTAGATCTAAGTCAACTAGACCCAGTCAATTCGTATTTTGGATTTATGAGAAGTTTCGACAAAGTTTTATATTGGTTGCTCATCTAACATAACTCATATCCTTTACTGGAGCTTAGGACAGGTCAAAGGAAAGCTTAAGGTCTTCTTAGACCAGAGTTTGGATCTATAAATAAAATATATAGATAAATTTAGGGTGTGGTTTCTATAAGGTTGCAACCTTAAACAAAGGTTAAAATGGTTAAAATCAAGTAGATCTATAAATTTTAAATTTCAAAAATGGTTAAAATCAAGTAGATCTATAAATAAATGAAAATCTTGAAAATTAACGGATTAGATAATGTGTTGCAAGATGTGCTATTTCCAATATTAAATTTTTATTTTTATTTTTATATTCATAGATCTCGATGTCAAGATGATTGATTAGAGGGATTTTTCAACATTAAAACTATATTTTCGATATATTTTTGAGGTGCATCTATGATTCTATATTTTAAGGTTGCAACCTTTTATAAACTTTTCCCATAAATTTATTTTATATTTTTTTTGTTACATAATTAGTATTTAATTGATATTATTTATATGCAGTATATACTAATATGATTAGCAGGAGCTGGCCACAACCTGACCCAACCCAAGCCAATAAGATCCATGTTGGACCCAGACATGAAGCCGAAGCCGCCCGTTGGGTCAAGGTCAAGTGGACCCAGACCCAACCTAGACCCAATCGAGTCAAGCACTACTTATTTTTTATAACTCTCTTTTCTCTTGATCTCTCTCAATTATGCCTCAAACTCTCAACAACGAAAACAATAGTCGAAGGAATGAGAGGAAAACCTAAGTATCCCTTTAAGCCTCTAGATATAAGATGTTATGTAATAGTACATCATATTAAAAATTGTATAAAAATAGAATGCAATAATGTAAGATTATATAATGGCAAAAGTTTACGTAGAGCCGAGGCCCTAAATAATCAAATTAGAGCTTACCTTAAAATTTTTCACTAGAAGATGTTGTTTTGATGGTCAAATATCCTCAAATTGATCACCTCGACATCAAGATGTATGGGCATGAGAAAAAAAATAGATTTCAAGTTTTGGAAATAGTGCATCTAGTAACTCATTTTTAGACCGTCAATTTTCAAGATTTTGAAGTTTTCATAGATTTGCTCGATCTACACTATTTTTTAAGCTTTAAATTTTATAATTAGAGATGAAAATATATTTTAATATTATCACAAAGATTTCCCGTATTGAAACCTCATTTTTTGACGCTATTTGAAGGTGTGCTTTACTTTGATTGTTTAGAGCTTTGGCTCTATACAAACCACATTATATAATAGAAAATATTTACTATAAGGCTACTTATTTTTTAAAAATAGATCACAATCATCATTGACCTTTTGATTTGAAATCGGATGGTTGAGATTGTATCATTGTTTGGGCACAAAGTTCAAAATGAAATCTTTTGAATATTATAAATACTTTCATCAATTGGATTTTCATATCCAATAGTTAAAAGTGATTGTGACCTCTTTATACCAAAAATAAACAATCTCATAGTGTACTATCCCTATATATTATTATTATAATAAGAAAAATTGTTTCATGAGGCTCGACCGCATGACTACATATGCGGTTCAAAAAAATGTAATGCATCCATCTTAAAGATGGATTCAAGTAGATGCTCTATCTAAAAAGAAAACTAACGGTCCAAATGTTTTCTTACTAGAATTATTATTCCTGGTTTTTAAAATTTATTTATTTTTCCATATTCATAATCTCCATGTAAGAGATTACATGTCTTTAAATATAAAAATAGATTTTGAGATAATCCTAAGAACATTTTACATCAAAATTATAGACCATGATAAAATTAGAAGGTGCACCTTACCTCTACATCTACGGATGCATCATGTATGCCAACTGCACCCCTGAATGAATGAGAACCCTAAATTTAACAAGTTATAACAATGTTCAATATTTGAAGCTAACAAGGAACCTTATAATCCAAACAAGATGTCGGATCTTTAAAGGCACTGTATTTAGGCAAGCTTGCTCGACTAAAGCAAGTGCCCTTGTTTGGAACAACATAATGTTTTAGAGCATCCAGAATCTTTATTTGAGTAATCTAATCTCAAACAATCGTCTCAATCAAAAGTAATCAATATGCAAAATGCCACTTGTGAGATGAAGTCGTGAGGCATTCAACATAGATAATAAGAGACAGACCTAACCCACAAGATATACACACATAAACACATACTTAAAAGCTTATTTTATAATGGGTCGTCGATTGATTCTCATTCAGATCTCAATGGGAATCAATTGGTATAGAAAATAAGAGACAGACCTAACCCACAAGATATACACACATAAACACATACTCAAGAGCTTATTTTCTAATGGATCGTCGAAGAGACATACCTAACCCACAAGATATACACATATAAACATATACTTAAGAGCTTATTTTCTAATAGATCATCGATTGATTCCCATTCAGATCTTAATGGGAATCAATTGGCATAGAAAATAAGAGACAAACCTAACCCACAAGATATACACACATAAACATATACTTAAGAGCTTATTTTCTAATAGATCATCGATTGATTCCCATTCAGAATAAGAGACAGTCCTAACCCACAAGATATACACACATAAACAGAGCTTATTTTCTAATGGATCGTCGAAGAGACATACCTAACCCACAAGATATACACATATAAACATATACTTAAGAGCTTATTTTCTAATAGATCATCGATTGATTCCCATTCAGATCTTAATGGGAATCAATTGGCATAGAAAATAAGAGACAAACCTAACCCACAAGATATACACACATAAACATATACTTAAGAGCTTATTTTCTAATAGATCATCGATTGATTCCCATTCAGAATAAGAGACAGTCCTAACTCACAAGATATACACACATAAACAGAGCTTATTTTCTAATGGATCGTTAATTGATTCCTATTCAGATCTCAATGGGAATCAATTGGCATAGAAAATAAGAAACAAACCTAACCCACAAGATATACACACATAAACACATACTTAAGACCTTATTTTCTAATGGATCGTCGAAGAGACAGACCTAACCCACAAGATATACATACATAAACACATACTTAAGAGCTTATTTTCTAATAGATCGTCGATTGATTCCCATTCAGATCTCAATAGGAATCAATTGGCATAGAAAATAAGAGACAGACCTAACCCACAAGATACACACTTATAAACACATACTAAGAGCTTATTTTCTAATGGATCGTCGATTGATTCCCATTCAGAATAAGAGACAGATCTAACCCACAAGATATACACACATAAACACATACTTGAGAGCTTATTTTCTAATGGATCGTCGATTGATTCCCATTTAGATCTCAATGGGAATCAATTGGCGTAGAAAATAAGAGGCAGACCTAACCCACAAGATATACACATATAAACACATACTTAAGAGCTTATTTTCTAATGGATCGTCGATTGATTCTCATTCAGAATAAGAGACAGACCTAACCCACAAGATATACACACGTAAACACATACTTAAGAACTTATTTTCTAATGGATCGTCGATTGATTCCCATTCAGATCTCAATGGGAATCAATTAGCATAGAAAATAAGAGACAGACCTAACCCACAAGATATACACACATAAACACATACTGAAGAGCTTATTTTCTAATGGATCGTTGAAGAGACAGACCTAACGCACAAGATATACACATATAAACACGTACTTAAGAGCTTATTTTCTAATGGATCGTCGATTGATTCCCATTCAGATCTCAATGGGAATCAATTGGCATTGAAACAATTTTAGGATTGTATAACTCTGGGATCATTCCCCCTAAGCTTATCTAATATTGTCGTAGGTCTCTTCTAAAATCCCAACCCATGAATATCTATTTTAAGTTTTATTTTGTTTCATTTATTTTAAATATTATTCATAATCACTAAATTTTTATTGATCTAGATCTGATCCAAATCATTAATTAACAATCCAACAACGATCTATAGTTGAATTATCTGCTCCACTGATCCGAGTTTTAAAATACTGATCAAAATGCATTTAGATAAAGGAAAAAATTTATATAATGTTGCAACCTTAAAATGTAGAATTACATATGCACCTCAAAAATCCATCGGAAAATGTTGTTTTAATGTTGAAAAACCCTCTAATTCGAGATGTATGAATATGAAAAAAAAAAAAGATTTTTAGTCCTATAAATAGTGCATCTTGCAACACATTGTCTTGACCATCCATTTTCAAGGTTTTTATATATTTATAGATCTACTTGATTTTAACCATTTTAAAGTTTAAAATTTTATATTTAAATATGAAAATAGATTTTAAAATAATCGTAATAATTGTTTATACCAAAATTACATGTTATGATAAAATTTAGAAGGGTGTCTTAGTTAATTTGTTTAAGGTTGCAACCTTATGGAAACCACGCTCTTAGATAAAAGATTCGTTAACTGCTACCACATTTATTGGAGAGAGGACTAAGATCTGGTCCGTCTAACAAACTGAAGGCAATTATTATCACATCAGTCAAACTACCTGAAGGCCTCGAGTTCGAATCCGAGTGAAGCAGTGTTTCAAAACTTGGCGATTTCAAACAGTGAATCGATTCGAGAACCGGCAACCTCGTGCCGGTTCCTGCAAAACATGGGGAATCGCCCATGTCTAGACAAAACTGGGCGATTCGGAATAGTGAATCACTTGAGTTACTGTAGCAGGCACGGGTGACACAGCAAAAGCATTTGAATCATCAAATTTTGGAGTTTTTTGATATATTTGTTTTGCTTTTGCAAGTTTGATTCGAATATTACAGCTTTTGTAGGTTTTATTGTTCGATATATTGGAGTTTTCGGCTTCAATTTAGATCACAAATCATCGGATTTGTAAAGAACAAGGTTTTGTTTTTAGGTTTTCACCTTTTCTTTGATTTCAAACATAATAGGGCATTATTTTACATAAAATCAGAGGCATATTAATCTTGAGAGTGTTATTGAGAACAACTTATTTAGAATTTGAGATTATTTTGGACGATTAAAAGTCAATGGGTTTGAAGCCACGTTAACAGGTAACAACTTTGATTTTCCGCCATTCAATCGATTGTATTCAAGTTTTTGCAAATAATTTGTTGACATTATAGGGTTTTGATTCCTTATAGTGTTATTTATCGATTTGAAGTGGATTTTCGAGTTCAAATAACTGATGTCAGGTTGGGTCTGCATTTTTTTTTTTTTCCGCCATTCTTTGAATTACAGATGAAATAGATCACTATTTTATATGAAATAAGAGGGAAATTAGTCGTGATTGTGTTATTTATCATAAAATGTGTTCAATTAGATCTAATTTGTTCGATTTGAGGTAGATTTTCGAGTTCAAATGACTGATGCCAGGTTGAGTCTGCGTTTTTTTTTTGTCCACCATTCTTTGAATTACAAATAAAATAGATCACTATTTTGTATGAAATAAGAGGGAAATTAGTCATGATTATGTTATTCATAGAAAATTGTACACATTTTGTGTTGATTTTGGTGGATTTATAGTGGATTTTCAATTTTGAGTCACGATTTTGTGAAGAACAATTAGGGTTTTTTTTTTTTCAGCCAAACTACAAATATCATACGAATTAAAGTACTATTATGATTTATTTTAGAGGGTTTTTTAAAGTAATACTGTAATTCAATTAATTTTTGGTGTAATTTGTCGGATTAAGCAATTTTTATTGCTCAATTTCAGATGAAGAGGAGTTGTGGCTGTGTTTTGTTTTTTTTTTTTTTTTTTTTTTTTTTTCTTTTACTTTGATGATCCATTTTTTTGAAAAATCGTGATTTTCTGAAAAATTGTGAAAATCATGCCTAGGTTTTAAGTATCATGAGTAATTAAACTGTATTTTAAATTTTTATTGTTAAATTTGTAGTGCAAAAAAGTGCATGTTGATAGATTATTGATGCAAAAAAATACATGTGGTTAAATTTTTAATGCAAAACTGTATTTTTTAATTTTAATGCATAAAAAGTATGTATATGATTGATAAATATTTTATCATTATATTATCTTGAATGACTATCATTGTAAATATTATTTGTGGCATGTATGTATATTCTTGGTATTAACTGAATGAATATCATTATAAAAAAATCGTGGCATTTATAATCAATTTTATTATTAAATTTTTAATGCAAAAAAATATATGTTGATACATAAATTGTATATATATTCTTAATAATTGAGTTGTAGGCATGTTTGGAGCTTGTATTTTTTATTATATTATCTTGCATTTTTGTAATTGAGATGTACGACAATTTATGCTCATTTAATTGAGTTGGGATTGTGCCTACTATATCATTATAAATATTATTTTTTGGCATTGTGAATGAATATATCATTATAAATATTTTTTATGCCAATTGTACATGTAGTGGCATTATGAAAGACTATATTATTGTAATTTTTTTCTTGATTCTAAGTGTGACTTATACAGACTCTTTTTATCTATAACGTTGATTCTATTTTTCTTGATTCTATTTTTTTTCCCAGTAGGAACTAATTCATGCTTGTCAAAATGAATATTTGTGACGAGTCCGTATGTATTGGCATTGTGAATTACTATACCAATGTAAATATATTTTTTATTGATACTATATCATTGTAAATTTTTTTTCTATATGTAGTGGCTGATATAGACTATTTTTATCTATAATATTGCATAAATAAATTATTTTTGCTAGTAGAAGTATTTTGCATTAACAATAAAGATAACTTCATGAACTACCCCTACATATTATCACTACACATGGTGATTATTTTTCATATTGAATTGTCAGGTTAATTGTTAACCATTTACATATTAAAGCAGTAGAACCATGGCAAGATCTAGGGAAGACCCTGCAGGGCAACATGGGGTCAGACTTAATCCCAACAAAAAGTACAAAATTATTTGTAATTACTGCCAAAAAGTGATAAGTATTGGAGTACATAGGTTCAAGCAACACTTGGCAAAGGTTAGAGGAAATGTTTATGCGTGCAATAGTGTCCTTAGTAATATAAGAAAGCAGATGACAACCTTTCTCAAGGCTACCAAAGGTCTTGAATCGGCTTAATTAAGTCCAAGACTGAATCGGCTCATAACCAATCAAGTCCATGACTGAATCATAGTCTCGAATGTCTATAAAAGAATTTGGCTAGATAATAATGTGTTATTTCTACTATGGAAGAAGGGACCTTGAAAATTCAATGTTCAACCTAAAAGGAATTTGCATTAAGAAAATAAACTCGGGAAATTATCGCTAATATACCTATATTTTATTATAATTGAAAAAAAAACCCTCAATTTTTTAAAACGTCACCTACACCCTTTCTCACAATTTTTGATTTTTTTTTGACAAAAATAACCTTCACGGTAGTCTTTTTACCATAAAGAATATTACGGTAACTTAAATACCGTAATAAGTTGAAGGAGTATTACAGTAATTAAAATACCGTAATACTTTAATAGGTATCATTTTATACAATATTTAAAATACCGTAATAACTTCAATTAGTATTATAGTACTTTAAGTACCGTAAAACTATGGCTATGACCGTGAAGCCAATTATGGTATTTTAAGTATTGTAAAAATTAAAACCAATTTTACGTCATTTTAAGTACTGTAAAAACTAACCCATGTTATACGGCCCTAATAATGCCATAAAACTCTTTCTCCTTATTATATTTATCTCTTTCATCTCTATTTTTTTTATGTTTATCTTTTATTTCTCTCTCTCATTCTTTTTAATATTTATCTATTCTTTCTCTCTCTAAATCTTTTCTCTCCCTAACTGGGATATTTGGCCGTGTCCAAATTGGCTCGTACAGTAAGATTATAGAGAGAGAAAGAGATAAAAAAGAATGAGAGAGAAAAAAATAGATAAATGTGAAAAAGAATTAGATAAAGAATAAATAAACATAAAAAGAATTAGAGATGAAATGGATAAATATAAACAGAGAGAAAAAATAGATCAACGCAAAAGAAATTAGAGATGAAATAGATAAATATGAAAAGGGTTTGCCGTATAACATGGGTTAGTATTCATGGTACTTAAAACGCCATATAAGGGTCAGTGTAAGTTTACGGTACTTGAAGTACCATATAAAATGCCCTCAATATTACGATACTTAAAATACAGTATAAAATTCTCGAAGTATTACAGTACTTAAAGTATCGTATAACATGCACTAGCTATTACGGTAATACGACTACCGTGAAGGTCATTTTGGTAAAAAAAAACAAAATCAAAAATAAGGAAAAAAGGTGTAGATGAGATAAACGAAAGTTTAAAAAAAAGGGGTTTTTCCATTTAAACTTAAATTAAGGTATATCTGCGATAATTTTTCTTTTTTAAGGTAGTAGTGAGGTGGTGCTTTAGGAGTTATTTTTTTGGAAGTTAGTTGTAGGGTGGTCAATAGTAAGGGAAACCACAATATGGTCAGTCAATAGTAATGAAAACCACAACATGGTGATTAGGGTGAGTCGATAGTAATCGAAACCATGATGATTAGGGTGTGAGGGTGCTACCATACCGACCCAGCTCTTTCACCTTATGTTATTTTAGTTATTTATTATTTTGAAAATAGAGCTGAGGGTCTAAACAATGAATTTTAAGCCTACCTAAAGAATTTCACTAGAAGAGGTTATTTTGATTCCCTAATAGCTTCAAGTTGATCATCTAGACATTAAGATGCATGGACATGAGAAAAAAAATAGATTTCAAGTTTTGGAGAGTGTGTATGTTGTAACGCATTTTTGGACCGTCAATTTTCAAGATTTTTAAGTTTTCATAGATTTATTGATCTACACTATTTTTAAAGCTTTAAACTTTATAAATAAATATGAAAATATATATTAAGGCTATCACAAAGATTTCTAATATTGAAACTACATTTCTCGACACTATTTAAACGTATGCTTTAATTTGATTGTTTAAAGCTTAGGCTCTATACAAACCACACCCTTATTTTTATTGGATAGTTCAAGGATTGGAACTTAAGATATAGTGTTGATTGACTTCAGCCACTAACCACTTAAGCCCAAGCCCTAGTCCTACCTATAAACAAAACAAGGTTAGAATGGCTTCACTTCAGTGGTTTAAAAAACATATCGGTGACCCCGATCGGGCATCTTAAATACCCATCTGGATCGGTGAATCAGCAATCTGGATTGGGAATCAGCCGAATCGGCCGGATTAAGCCTTAAAATATCTGAAAAAATTATTAAAATTCATTATAAATGTTGTTTTTTAATAATCCAATAAGAAATGGGGGTACTCCATTAAGAATTTTCTTTTTTGTTCATGAATATGTGAATATTGATATGTTCTTTCCCTGCATGAACTACTGTTTACCATTTAATTTACATCGTATAAAAGGATAAGCATATAATTATCATGGATTAAGTATATCATCATACATGGACTACAATAAAACATAAAATTTGTAACATACGACCTAAAAATAAAATGACAGACGACGTCGTTCTTCATCTTGGTCACGCTGGTGCCATTGATTGAATTCGTGTGACAATTCATTGACTCGATCTAAAAACGAATCATCCAAATTAGTAGGCACCTGACTATACCCAAACCCTGAGTGTCGATGTTTTATTGTACTCCTAATCCAAAATCCCCGAAGATTGTTCATCCTTCATGCTCACCTATACTGTCGTCTTCATCCCTATCATCTTGTTGTTGGGACTCGATATGTGAATAATTTGGCTGGGATTGGGTGGACTCAAAATCATCATCTCTCTCATTTTCTTTTAGACCCCCTTCCACTCTCCCTCATTAAGTGCAATATCACCGACATCTCCGACGAATTGTGAATATATTGGTGGGTTGCTTCCTCTTTCATACTGCCCATCGCCTTCTTCAAAATCTTTCTCACTGATAACCTCAAGGAACGCTCTCTTGTTCAACACTGGGTCATCTTCCTCTACTACCCATTGTTTTGTTGTGTCTATGACAAATATTGTGTTCAAGTCTATCAACCCGTAATCTTCAAGCTTCCTTCTTATTTGTCGCTCTCGGAGTTTAAGTTGTAATGAACGTAGACTAGTTTATGAAGCTTCTCTGAAACGAGTCGATTCCTTCTAGTAGTGTGCAACCATTGAAACATACTCTAGTTTCGCTCACACCCAGTAACAGAACATGTTTGGGAGAGCACGTTGATTGCTATCCTCTTTAGGTGAGGTGTATCACTACCATATATCTCCCACCATTCAGATGCATTAAAATACAAAAAGCATTATAATGACAAGAACAAATCATAAGATTAAATATATAAATAAACAAATATTAGTTAAGGGTTAACCTGGATTCATCTTAGTTCAAGAATTCCTGGTCAATCTAGTTCTGAAGGATCTTATAGCGTCTTTATACATAGCAAGCTAAAACAAATTATTTCATTTTATTGCATTATTCCTCACAAATATAACAACTCAATGAAGTTCTTACCCAAATATTAAATATTACCTCTTGTATTGCTGCGACCTGGTTTCGATGGCTTTTCTCCAGCCTGGCAATAATGTATCTGACTCATCCATAATCTTATGGGGATGTTCAGGTGTCAAATAGAAAAATTTTAGGTTGAAGTAGTAACTTCGAAAATACATAGATAGAGAAAGGTCATTTAAAATTTCATAAAAAGATAATTTACAATTAAACATTCTAATGATATAAATATATATGTACCTGCATAATGAATTGAACGACCAAATTTGGTGTTCCACCTTTTATAATCTTGATCACTTTACTAGCAAAACTACACTTCTCCCAAATAATTGATTTAGCCCTATCGATACCTTCGTAAAGGATGTCAATGGTAGCTTTCTTGTCAGTATCCATTATTCTTAACACCATGACCAAAAGGGCAGTGGCCTCTACGACACTGGAATATTGAAACCAGAACCTCCTATTTGAGACTATGTCGTCCACTTTTAGCCCGGTACTGGACTTCGAGATGCGGTCATTTAACCACTCTTCACTGGTAAACAATCTCTTTAATGAATCTTCTGATTCCCCAATAGAGCCCACAGCCAAGTAGTATGTCGCAAAGCAGGTTATGGCAGGCCTAATTGTCTCTCTTTTTTTTAGATTGTTCTTTGAACAAAAAAAAGATTTTAGAGTGGTTATATATAAATCTTGACACCAACCTCGCTTCTTGTAGAGTATCCTTCACAATTTTGATGGCACCAATCTCCTCTAACATAAGATCAATGTTGTGTGCAACACACGAGGTCCATACTAAATGCTTCATCATATCCATCAACTTGCTGCCCGTAGAAACACATGCACATAGATTGTCCATAATAAACTGGACTACATGCTTACGTCCCACCTCCTCCACTATCTGATCATATAGTCATACGAACAAGTTTTCATCCTTCTTTATCCCTGATACGTCTTTGCTAGACCAAAAAGCTGTACCTTTTGGGGAATAGGCCAAGAAGTTAAGAAACTCTTTTTTACTAACTTAATTCAACTAACCATCACTCATGAGAGTAATGCCTGTTTTTGGTCAACTCTGTTTATATTCTTCAATCCACTTTCTAACTTCCTCTACCTCTTCATCCAAGATCAAACCACTGAGACCATATGCAGTCATGGGCTTTACCCCGAGCCCGGCTCTCTGGTTTGCATTGACTATAGGTGGGAAATATGAGCTATTGGCTATATCAAAGGGGATCCCTCTATCGTAGAACTATTTACGAACATATATGTCCAACATATTCCTCATACCTTTCACCATGTATTTGAGGGTCATCTGTTGTGACTTAGGCTTTGAGAGAAATTGGTCTATACGACCATGACCTGCAATACTGTCACTCCTAGATAAGCCAGGAACAATTTCTTCAAAGTCTGGTTCCTCTTGATACATATTGCCACCAACCCCTCCATACATATTCGAGCTGGGCCCCGCCATATATGTTCGAGCTGGGTCTGCCATGCATGCTTGAGCTGGGCCCACCATATATGCTCGAGCTGGGTCTGCCATGCATGCTCGAGCTGGGCCCGCCATGCATGCCTAAGCTAAGCCCACCATGCATGCCCATGTCATAACCACCAGGCATTTTAAACCCGCTTTACATCTGGTACGTTTCTTGTAAACTCATTTTTATGGCCATCTCCAAGTCATTATTATATTGTTCTTCTAGATCATTCCCGCTCGATGGCGTATATAAACCAACTATCTTCTCATCCATCATCTGCTTTGTCAATTTTTTACCTTTGGTAGCCTTGAGAAATACTGTCATCTGCTTTCTTACATTACTAAGGACACTATAGCACACACAAACATCTCTCTTAACCCCTGCCAAGCGTTGCTTGAACCTATGCACCCTACTACTTATCACTTTTTGGCAGTAATTACAAATAATTTTGTCTTTTTTGTTGGGAACAAGTCTGACCCCATGTTGCCATGCAGGGTCTTCCTTAGATCTTGTCATGGTTCAACTATTTTAATATGTAAATGGTTAAAAATTAACCTGACAATTCAACATGAAAAATAATCACAATGTGTAGTGATAATATGTAGGGATAGTTCATGAAGTTATCTTTATTGTTAATGCAAAATACTTCTATTGGCAAAAATATTTTAGTTCCTACTGGCAAAAATAATTTATTTATAAAACATTATAGATAAAAATAGTTTATATCAGCCACTACATATAGAACAAAAACTTTATTTTGATATAGTATCAATAAAAAATATATTGGGAAAATATCCTCTTATCCCCTATTTTTAACTTCTATATCTCATCAAACCCAAGAATCTAAAATATTACTTGTAAGCCAAACGACTCTATCTTTTCTATCTTACAACCCCCTAGACTCATTTGACCAAGAAAATTTGACAAATAAACATGAAAATGACACTATAACCAAACTTCTCCTCTCCGCTAACTCATTACCCGCTCTGTTAACTCATTACTTCGAACAACCATCTCTCTCACATCACCACTTATATCTCTCTAGCGAAACTAGACACAGCTCTCTCTCTCTCTCTCTC
>NW_006500104.1:3872765-3892369 GCF_000471905.2 Amborella trichopoda
AAACCTAAAAACTAACTCAAATAAGAGATAGAGAAAAAAAAACTAAAGAGAGAATAGCCGAAAAACTAAGAGAGTAGGAGTGAGATATAGAGAAACTAGATAAAGAATACCAAAACCAAAACAAACAAAAAAATAAAGAGATAGAAATAAAGACGAATAGAAAACCTAAAAACTAACTACGAGATAGAGATAGAAGAAGAATACTAAGAAAAAGAACCTCGAAAAATTAACGAGATAGAGAGAGAGAGGGAAAAGTAACAAAAGAACCTAAAAAACTAACGATATAGAGAGAGAGAGAGAGAGAGAGAGCATACCTGGTATAATGCTTCTGAGTTCCAGATCACAAGAGCTGCCTCTGAGGTTCTAAGAGTGAGCTTCCTCTGGTTTTCGCAAGAGAGAGAAAGAGCTGCGTCTGGTTTCGCTAAAGAGAGATAAGTGGTAATGTAAGAGAGAGGGTTGTTCGAAATAATGAGTTAATGGAGAGGGTAATGAGTTAACGGAGAGGAGAAGTTTGGTTATAGTGTCATTTCGTGTTTATTTGGCCCAAATTTTTAAGGTCAAAAGGGTCTAGGGGGTTGTAAGATAGAAAAGATATAGTCTTTTGGCTTACAAGTAATATTTTGGATTCTTGGGTCTGATGAGATATAGAAGTTAATAATAGGGGATAAGAGGATATTTTCCCAAATATATTTACAATGGTATAGTAATTCACAATGCCATTACATATGGACTCGTCACAAATCTTCATTTTGACAAGCATGAATTAGTTCCCACTGGGAAAAAAAATAGAATCGACATTATAGATAAAAAGAGTCTGTATAAGTCACACTTAGAATCAAAAAAAAAAAATTACAATAATATTGTCATCCATAATGCCACTACAAGTACATTTGGCACAAAAAATATTTATAATGATATAGTCATTCACAATGCCACGAATAATATTTACAATGATATAGTGGGCACAATCCCAACTCAAATAAAATGATCACAAATAGTCATACATCTCAATTACAAAAATACAAGATAATATAATAAAAAATACAAGCTCCAAATATGCATACAACTCAATTTTCAAGAATATATATACAATTTATGTATCAACATACATTTTTTTGCATTAAAAATTTAATAATAAAATTGAAAAGTGCAAAATAATATAATTATCATACATGCCACGATTTTTTTACAATGATATTCATACAGTTCATACCAAGAATATACATACATGCCACAAATAATATTTACAATGATATAGTCATTCAAGATGATATAATGATAAAATATTTATCAATCATATTCATAAATTTTATGCATTAAAATTAAAAAATACGGTTTTGCATTAAAAATTTAACCACATGTATTTTGTTGCATCAATAATCTATCACGTACAATCTTTTGCAATACAAATTTAACAATAAAATTTAAAACACAGTTTAATTCCTCATGATAATCAAAACATGGTCACAATTTTCACAATTTTTCATAAAATCACGATTTTTCAAAAAACTCGATCATCAAAAAAAAAATCAAAAAACGCAGCCACTTAACTCCACTTCATCGGAAATCAAGCAATAAAAATTGCTTAATCCGACAAATTACACCCAAAATTAATTGAATTACAGTATTACCTTAAAAAACCGTCTAAAATAATTCATAATAGTAATTTAATTTGTATCATATTTGTAGTTTGGTGAAAAGAAAAAACCCTAGCTGTTCTTCACAAAATCGTGACTCAAATTCAAAAATCCACTACAAATCTCCCAAAATCAACACAAAATATGTACAATTTCTAATAAATAACACAATCACGACTAATTTCCCTCTTATTTCATAAAAAATAGTGAATCTATTTCATCTATAATTCAAATAATGAAAAAAAAAAAAAAAAACGCAGAAAAAACGCAGACCCAACCGGACATCAGTCATTTAAACTCGAAAATCCACCTCAAATTGAACAAATTAGATCTAATTGAACACATTTTATGATAAATAACGCAATCACAACTTATTTCCCTCTTATTTCATACAAAATAGTGATCTATTTCATCTGTAATTCAAAGAATGGCGGGGAAAAAAAAAAAACGCAGATCCAACCTGACATCAATCATTTGAACTCGAAGATCCACCTCAAATCGAACAAATTAGATCTAATTAAATACATTTTATGATAAATAACACTATAAGGAATCAAAACCCTATAATATTAACAAATTATTTGAAAAAACTTGAATATAATCGATTGAATGGCTGAAAATCGAAGTTCTTACTTGTTTTTCTGCAACCATGGCTTCAAACCCAAATCTTACTGTTAATCGTCCAAAATAATCGCAAATTCTGAATAAGTTCTTCTCAATAACACTCTCAAGATTAATAATCCTATAATTTTTATCAAAAATAATGCCATATTTTGTTTGAAATCAAAGAAAAGGGAGAAACATTAAAAAAAACCCTTGTTCTTCACAAATCCGATGCTTTGTGATCTAAATTGAAGTTGAAAGCTCCAATATATCGAACAATAAAACCTGCAAAAGCTGTAATATTACAATCAAACTTGCAAAAGCAAAAAAATGATCAAAAAACTCCAAAATTTGATGATTCAAATATTTTTACTGTGTCACTCGTGCTTGCTACAGTAACTCGGGCAATTCACTGTTCGGAATCGGCCGGTTTTGTCTAGACACAGGCGATTCCCCTTGTATTGCAGGAACCAGCACGGGGTTGCCGGTTCCCGAGTCGAACCAAACAAGTCCGGCTCGACTCGCCAAGTTTTGAAACATTGACCAACACTATATCTTAAGTTCCAATCCTTTAACTATCCAAACAAAAAAAAAGGTTTGGTTTGTCTAGAGCCTAGGCTCTAAACAATCAAATTAGAGCATACTTTTAAATAGTGTCGAGAAATGTGGTTTCAATATTAGAAATCTTTGTGATAACCTTAATATATATTTCATATTTATTTATAAAGTTTATAGATTTAAAAATAGTGTAGACCAATATATCTATGAAAAATTTAAAATCTTGAAAAATGACGGTCCAAAAATGCATTACAAAATACACACTCTCCAAAACTTGAAATCTATTTTTTTTCTCATGTCCATACATCTTAATGTCTAGATGATCAATTTGAAGATATTTGGGCATCAAAATAACCTCTTCTAATGAAATTTTTTAGGTGGGCTCAAATTTGATTGTTTAGAACCTCAGCTCTATATTAACTCTTTCCAAAAAATAAATAACTAAAATAATATAAGGTGAAAGAGTTGGATCCGTATGGTAGCAGCCTCACACCCTAATCACCGTGGTTCCATTACTATCGACTCACCCTAGTCACCATATTGTGTTTTCCATTACTATTGATTGACCATACTATGGTATCTCTTACTCTTGACCACCCTACAACCAACTTCAAAAAACTAACTCCTAAAGCACCACCCTACTACTACCTTAAAAAAAGGGAAATTATCGTAGATATACCTTAATTTAAGTTTAATTGGAAAAATACCCCAAACTTTTGTTTATCTCATCTACACCCTTTTTCCTTATTTTTTAATTTTTTTTTTTTTACCAAAATGACCTTCACGAGTAGTCGTATTACCGTAATAGTTGGTGCATGTTATACGGTACTTTAAGTACCGTAATACTTAAATAATTTTATACGGTATTTTAGGTACCGTAATATTGAGGGCATTTTATACGGTACTTTACGCACGGTAAACTTACATTTACCTTTATACGGTGTTTTAAGTACCGTAAACACTAACCCATGTTATATGGCAAACCCTTTTTATATTTATCTATCTCATCTCTAATTTCTTTTGTGTTGATCTATTCTTTCTCTCTGTTTATATTTATCTATTTCATCTCTAAGTCCTTTTATGTTTATCTATTCTTTCTCTCTCTCTAATTCTTTTTCATATTTATCTCTTTTTTCTCTCTCTCATTCTTTTTTATCTCTTCTTTTTCTCTCTACAAGCCAATTTGGATACGGCCAAATAACCCAGTTAGGGAGAGAAAAGATTTAGAGAAATAAAGAAGAGATAAATATTAAAAAGAATGAGAGAGATAAATAAGAGATAAACTTAAAAAAATAGAAATGAAAAAGATAAATATAATAAAGAGAAAGGGTTCTACGGCATTTTAAGTGTCGTATAACATGGGTTAGTTTTTACGGTACTTAAAATGCCGTAAAATTGGTTTTAGTTTTTACGTTTCTTAAAGTACCGTAATTGACTTCACGGTCATAGCCATAGTTTTACAGTACTTAAAGTACCATAATGCTAATTGAAATTACTACGGTATTTTAAATACCGTATAAAATGATACCTATTACAGTATTATGGTATTTTAATTATCGTAATACTGCTTCAACTTATTACGGTATTTAAATTACCGTAATGTTCTTTACGGTAAAAAGACTACCGTGAAAGTTATTTTTGTCCAAAAAACAACGAAAATTGTGAGAAAGGGTGTAGGTGAGGTTTTAAAAAATTGAGGGTTTTTTTTCCGATTATAGTAAAATATAAGTATATTAGCGATAATTTCCCTAGTTTATTTCTTCCTAATGCAAATTCCTTTTAGGTTGAACATTGAATTTTCAAGGTCCCTTCTTCCATAGTAGAAATCACACATCAGTATCTAGCCAAATTCTTTTATAGACATTCGAGACTATGATTCAGTCTTGGACTTGATTAGTTATGAGCCGATTCAAAGAATATAATAAATAAAAATAAAAATAAAAATGATAGGTTTGATGTTGAAGACTGATTGAAAGCGCCAAACTAAATAAATGATATTACTTTTTCTTTCATTTCTAGATTACTTTTTTAAATATTTGTATAGATAAAACGAAGTGTTTGAAACTCAGTGAGCCCGACTCGGACTCGCCCAAGTTATTCGCCTTTAACAAGGTGCTCGAGTTAAGAATCAAACAAACCAAGACGCGCTAGGTCTTGCTGCTTCTTACCATTTTATTATTTACTTTGGAAGTCCGCTACCTATCGGACACACATGTGAGTCTATCAAACCTCACTCAAGCTTGGAAACCTCATAGAGAATGATGGATGTCACAATATCGGAACGATCCGCTTCTCAATTAGTGTAACAATGTCATGCTAGCTCAAGATTTACAACCAAATAGAAAGAAGAAGAACAACCAAAACGAGGTAGAAGAGAAATATTCATTAAAAAAAAACATAGGATATACAAAAGTATTACAATCCTGACACCCAACATTAACCTTAATATATGTGACCCAAAGATACACAAAGGTATTACAATCTTGACACCTAAGATTAACCTTAAAACAAATGGCTCACTTTTCCCATACAAACGTCTCTTTTAATAGAGGTTCTTATAACCATTTTTTCTGCAATAGCCACCCACTTACAACAATAACTACTAACTTACAACAATAAATGCTAACTACTTAATATTTCGATAACTTCTTATTACATACAATTACAAGTACAACCTCACTACATCACTCAAAATAAAATAAAATAAAGACTAACATAATTTTTAGACAATATATTTTAACAATCTTAACACCCTCTCTTAGAGTGATTTTCTAAAAAGATATCTTTTTTTTCTTTTTTTTTGTGATGTTCTTTCAAGATTACTCTCTTCAATATAAACAAATATTCGAAAAGGTATGTCCATTATCACACAACTCTGAAATAGGTAATAATTCTTTCCTTTCCAGCATATGCAACCTAACCAAATAACTGCATTGGATGATTAAAAATGCAATGACACTCTCTCAAACATAGGGAAATTGTTTCATGCGCTGGACTTAAAAGATGGATGCAAATAGGTGGTTTATCTAAAAACAATTGTAACTAACTGTCCAAATGTTTTATAATATAATTATTATTTCTAGTTTTAATTTTTTTTTCATATTCATGATCTCCATGTTAAAGATTATACTCTATAAAAATTAGGATAAAATTATATGTAAAAATATATGTTTATTGCGAAGCCCACATTTCTACATATGGGGGCTTGGCCGCATAAAAACCAGGTCCCAAACTTAATGGCATCGTATGACCAAATACTGCAATGCCAATCGCTAGCATAGGAGCTGAGAGTTTACCCTGTTTGGATCCGAAACTTGAATTTCGAGCCCTATTTGGATCTGGACATGGATCCAATAGTTGGATCTAAATAGTAATTCGGATATGATCCAAGTACAGTTGGATCTAATCCGGATCCGACCCATTTATTTAAAAATTATATATTATTTTATATATATGCATATATATTATGTAGTATTTTTTGTTATATATTATTTTGTGTTATTTTGTAGATAGATGAAAATGGATTATCATCTCGTCTTAAGAGTTTTTGATACCAAATATGATAAAATATACAGTTACGCCTTAATTTGATTGTTTAAGATTGCAACTTTATGCAAGAAGGTGGCTAATAGTTTTGAAAGAGTGACCAAAAGCATCACGTTATCTCTTTGGTATTGGATCTCAATTACCGAAAAAAGAAGGGGTATTTCTAAAACTGATGTTATGATTAACCTTTCGAAACTATTTCAGTTAGTAGTGCCTAGAAATAGACCAAGTGTTAGATGGAACCCACCAGATCAGGGTATCCTAAAATTGAATTTTGATGGTAGCTCGTTGGGGAACACAGGCCCTGCAAGTTTTAGTAGTGTGATTCGTGATTGGCAAGGGAATGTTTTACTTGCATCTGCTGGGCCGTGTGGTTCTATTACAACAAACCACGCTGAGTTATTGGGAATGTTGCATGGTTTGAAAATCATGTTGGCAAGGTACGCTGGATATGGTTTTATTATTAAAGGAGATTCGTTGAATGTCATCAAATGGTGCAAGAAAGAGCAACGTTTCCCGTGGCAACTTAAATTGATAGGCCTGAAAATTTTCGATTTGTTGGCTTTAATGACGGTCTCCCTAGCCACTTGTATAGGGAGACAAATTCAGTAGCTGATTCTTTGGCTAAGAAAGGCACTGTTTTAGATGTATTGTTAGTTGCCGTTGATGTAGTTTTACTGATGTAATTTGCTTATTATGAATAAATCTTGAACTTTGTCAAAAAAAAAAAAAAGATTAGAACTTGATGCAAACCACGCCCGTAAAAAATTTGGTACTTTTAGTGGGGTTTGGCAGTTTGTCCAAATCAAATTGTAAGTTTGCCTATTGAGGGCCAAAATATTTTTAAAATAAAAATAAAAGCATGAATTTATCAACAAGGGCAGTAGCCTCAAAAAAAACACTTTTTTTATTTTTGAACGTTGGCCAACATACAATAAAAGGGAAATTTATCAACAAGGGCAGTAGCCCCAACAATTTTTAATTAAAAAAATTTTGAACGTTAAGGACAATGGACTAGACATTTTATTTTTATTTTTATTTTTATTTTTATTTTATTTTATTTTTTTTATCGTTGAAGATAGTAACTTCGACATTACCCAGCTCCAAATGTGGAATCCTCCGATGTCCGCTCCCTAATATGTCAACCTGGGGTTGGGGTGTGCCATTTCTCCGCCCAAAGTTCAGTAATGACAGGAGTGACACAAACCAGCCCCCCATATCGATAGATAGCAGGGTTAGAAAGAAAGAAGTCTGTGACATCCATATGAACCCTACAATCCCCCAACTTGGATCACATTATTAAGGGTTCTTGTCATCTTTTTCTTTCTTTTTATTTTGGTAACGCAGGTGGATCATTGGGACTTATATAAGTGATTTTAAAAAGGGTGTGATTTGTATGGAGCCTAGGCTCTAAGGAATGAAATTAGAGCCTACCATTAAATAGTATCGAGAAATATCGTTTATGTTGGAAATGTGGCCTATCAGGCCTTTTTTCCTCAGAACTTATTATTTTTTAATATAGTATAAAAGTTATATTAAAGTATATGTGAAATGTTATGTGGTTAACACGAGGCAATACCATATACTTTGATCCATTTTTTAGCTTTAATAAGATGTTGCATTGGAGGAAAAACTCAGTATTACCGGAGGGAAAACCCAGTGGAGTGTTTGGAATTGGATTCCTTATAAGAATTTGTTTTTATATTACAGATATACAAAGTTTAGTTAATTTATAAATATCTTTTATCAAATTGTGGAAATGCTTTGATGACATCCTATTATATGAGTCATTAGCATAGTATTAACAGTTTGGTGACAACTTGTTAAACTTAATTAACTGCACTTAAGGGAATTAAGGCATGAAGTACACTTGGATCTCAACTCCAATAGACTATGAATGTGAGAGTTACAAAATAAATGTGTTTTCTATATAATGAGGTTAACCCCTTAAGAAAAGATAAAGAAAATTATAGAAAAATAGATATGGAAGGTAAATGATATTCATCAAAGATAACTCTCAAGGTTTCATGTCACCGCATGGCTTGATCTATAGAATTTGGTATGGAACCTCAAGTTCGTAGTGTGATTTAAGGACAGATCCGAGTAAGTTTTTTTTTTCAATTTTATTTACTTATTTATTAGTATTTTTATTGGGACTAACAATTTCAATACTGTAAATCTTTGTGATAGCCTTAATATATATTTTCTTTATTTATAAATTTTAAAGCTTCAAAAATTATATAGTTGACATATCTATGAAAACTTGAAAATTGATAGCCTAAATATGCGTTACAAAATATACTATTTCCAAAACCTGAAATTCATTTTTTTCTCATGTCCATACATCTTGATGTCGAGATGATCAATTTGAGGATATTTGGATATCATAACAACCTTTTCTAATGAAATTTTTGATGTAGGCTCTAATTTGATTGTTTAGAGCCTCGGCTCTTTATAAACTTCTCCTTTTAAAAAATGTCAAGTCAACACGGAATTGTACAGTCTTACTTAGGAATCAGTCACCAGTTCCGCTTCGATGTATACATAGGAAAATGGTTGAGCCTAGAAAGGAATCGACGATTCTGCATAGTAAAATGGTGATGCTCAACAGTAAAACGGCAATCCGGACCGCCCATTGGCCAATCAGGACCGGATTTTGGCTAGTTCAATGTTTTTTTTCGCACAGTAAAATGGCGATCCGAACCACCAATTCCCCGATCCGAACTGGGTTTTGGGGTCGAAATCCAAGTCACCGATCAATCCATTTTTCATATCCCTATCATACTTCTTTTCTTTTCCCCCTCAATGATCGGGTTTAGTACTGGAAGGCAATTTTCGGGACATCAGAAAATGCTTGGAACAGTGGGTACACTCCTAGAATATGTGTGAGTTCACGCATGTGGAATGCAAAATAAAAAATAAAAAGGCTTCTGTAGAATTATTTTAAGCCACAGTTTTTTCGACAAACAATAACGTACCAGGCCTTATAAGATGGAATATCAGCCTTAATTTATTTCAATCATAAATAACAAGCATGACCTACACCAAATGTGAACCGAGGCTATTGTATCCAAGTACTTTTAATGAAGATTCACGCGGTTCAAGTATTTTAGAAGACCTGATTTTTGAGGAACAGCAACCACAAGCTTATATGGATGAGCGAGCAGGACAATTAAGATGTTCCTAAATTTAATTCATGTTTGTTCTTGGTTATTTTTGAAGGAGAAAAGGTTACATGCGGTGTCATCTACGTATAAAGCACATTATTATCATCGTCAAAGTCTTTTTTTTTTGTCATTCTGCACTATTAAGGATCATACCTTCAGTTTGGCCATAAGTCCCTATATTTTTTCCCTCTACTTCGAACTATGCCTTTTTGGGTCTACCCGTTGCCCTTTCTGAGCTTTCCACTTGAACTAACGTACACCTCCTAACATGTTCTATGCTGGGTTTGCGCCATACATGACCAGCCTATCTAAGTCTCTCTCTCTCATCTTAAACTCACACCTCCTAACAGGTTCTATGCTGGGTCTACACCACATATGGTCATCCCATCTAAGTCTACTCTCTCTCATCTTATCGTCTAATAGTACCGTACCTAAATTTTCTTGAATGTATTTATTTCGAATTATTTCCCTTCTTGTCTTGTCACTCATCCATCTCAACATCCTCCTCATCTTCACTACATTCATTCTATAGGTACATTGTTTTTTTACTGCCCAACATTACACAGTATAGAACAAAGCTGATCTCACAACTGTCTTATCAAAATTGTCCTTTAGCTTCATTTGTATGTGGCAATCATATAAAATTATGGTTGTACATCTCCACTTCGCCCACCTAACTCTAATTCTACGTGTGATATATTCATCAACCTCTCTATTTTCCTGGATTATCGACCCACAATATTGAAAATGTGGTCTTTTGTTATTTTCTTACCGTTTACCTCATTGTCTTTACTCATATTATTACTAATATATTTCATATACTCTATCTTAGTCTGGCTAATTTTAAAGCCTTTAGATACGTCCAAAGTTCGGGTCTCATCGATCAAAACTGTCATCTGTGAACAACATGCACTACTACATCTCATCTTGTAGGTGCCTTATTAAGTCATCAATACCTAAGACGAAAAGGTATGGGCTCAATGCTAACCCCTGATATAGATCTATTATCACTAAAAAGCTCCCTTGTCTCTCTACTAGATAGTGCTTCATCATACACATCTCTCACCAAGTCGATATAAGGTCAGGAGACTCATTTATTTTCCAACACCACCAAATCAAAGTTCAATATACTCTATCATAATATTTATCTATATCAATAAAGACCATAAGAAGATATTTCCTCTTCGCCTTAAACTTCTCAATCACTTACCTAAGTACAAAAATAGTTTTGATTATTGACTTACCTGACATAAAACCAAATCGATTTTGTGAAACACTTGTTTCATGCGTTAATCATTACTCAATCACTCTCTGCAGCTTCATAATAATGCTCGTAAATTTAATCTCTTAACAGTTCTTACAATTTTGTATGCCTTACTTATTCTTTTAAATTTGTATCACAATATTTTTCCCCCGTTCTCTCAATACCTTGTTAGACAATTTGACCAATCATTCAATATCAACCTCCCTTATGCACTTCCAAACATTTATTGAAATACCATGTGATCCTAAAATCTTTTCTACCTGTATCTTTTTCAAGCTTCTTTCACTTTCGATATCTTAATCCTACGAATGTACCTATGACCTCTACCCTCATTTATGTTAACTGTTCCTTCTACCGCTATATTTTCTATTTTCTCTCATTTTTGTTGAGCCAATAGATACAATTCGACCGTTACATTTTCTCTCATTTTTGTTGAGCCAATAGATACAATTCAAACATAAATTTGTTTCTAAATATCTGATCATGATCGTATGGCTCCGAGCACTTTAGTTTTATGCAACAACATTTGGGCCATGTACACCTCTCGTAGGGGTGACTATGATAAAAATAAGAAAACAATTGCTTTCTTAGTCACAAATATTTAAAACAATCCGTTCACATTCGGCAGCTAAATAAAAATCAGATATTGGCTCAAGCTACAGTTTCCAAACATATTTCAAAACCAGTAAGTCCCATAATTTTTTCAAATAACCTCAATACAGGGAAGCGCAGTATTTATTTTTGTGAACCACTGAATTTAATATCAGTTTTGTATCCTCGTAAGTTTCATGCAGATACCTTAAGAAATACTTTTCCTCACATTCATCAAACAAAGGAAAAGACCAAAGGCAAATACTTGTGTTATTGCAAAAAAGAATTCTAACATGCCTAGCTGCCATGCTTTATTTCCTCATTTGGGATCATAGGGCCTTTCTCTCTTTACTGGGAATCTTATTTTTATGTTTATAAACAAAGAATGAATATGAGCTTGAAAAATCAAAGATCCTTCCTCTCATTTCAACTAGAGGCAGCAACCTTCGGTTCCTCGTCACTGAGAAAAGAGGAGACAACCACTGCTTGCTGAACAATAAAACCAGCCTTTTGACATGCGACTTTGAGATCCTCCGCTTGTGATGGTCCTTTGGGACACAATGCGATTACAGCCCCACCACTACCAGTAAACTTGGCAGCAGCACCAACACTACGAGCCACCTCAACCATAGAGATATTGAGGGAACCAAGGGCCTCATCTCCAAACATTAGTCTGCACCAAGCAAGAAACTCTGTTAGTTCATCTCTGTTAATCTTCTTCCTTTTTATTCTCGTTCTCCTGCAAACAAGGAGAAATAGCATATGTGTGGAGGTCCTGAAGTTTAAGAACATTATCATTATATACAGAATGACAGAATTACCAAAAGGGTGAGGTCCGGCATAAAACGTCAACCTTAAATAATAAAAGCAAGGCGCACCTCTAAATCTCGCTAAAAGATACAGTTCCAGTGCCAAAAACCCCTATGATGGTCTAAAAAACTATTTTCACTCCTGATTATGAAATTTATTGCTCCAAGAATGGTGTAGCTCAAGCATATCTTTAAATATCAAAACATTATGACAATGGATGGTCTAGATAATGTATTGCAAGATACACCACTTCCAGGACTTCAAATCTTTTTCTATTTTTTTTTCATAACCATAGATCTTGTGGTCAAGATAATTACTTGTAGGGTTTTTCAACGGCAAAACCTCCTTCTCTGGTGGATTTTTTAGGTGCACCTTACCTCTACAATATAAGGTTGACGCCTTATATAAACATGCTTCTTAACAGAAAAGAACCAAGGTAAATATGGCAATGGTTAAAGGATAGGCATAATATGACAAATATGTGACGAATTGACAAACAGTATAGTCATTAGTTTATCACTGTCCCATCAATCGGTTGGACTGTGATGATATGCGAGTAATTCTACTCCTGAACTATTAATTCATGCTCTATTGCTGTCCAAGCATTAGCTCTTCTGGTGGGAATCCGCCACTACAATTCCTCTTGGGGCCTAACTATAATAGTGGAGGGGATTTGAAGAATGTCATAGCTTGGTCCTATAATCCATCCCAAGGCCCGTGGAAGGGGAATGGGTTTCTTTATAAGATTTCCCACCTTTGCAGGGCTACGCATGTGGTTTGCAAGCTTACCTGGGGAGAGGCAGATGTGGCAGATGCTCTAGCTAAGGAAGGTGCCTCTCAGCAGACCTCACATGAGACATATGCCACCTTTTTGAGCTCTAGATAGCAGCTTTGTTTTCTCATATACCAATGCTTGTACAGCTTGTATAGCATTTTTTGGAACCCGTAAGGGATTTTTGATATAAGAACACCCGGACCGTGAGAAGTTCATTTTTATGTATTCTCTATACCATTATCAATACCGTTAACATTTTCAAAAAAAAATATTTGGTAAGGAGCCACTCTGCAGCCATCACCATTCGAACCTATGATGTGATCTTCCCCTACGACCAAAATATTCCCCCAGTCATAAGGGTCAGGCCATCAGACTACGATTTTCCAGGACTAAAATGCAACTACACAACTGTAATTCATAAATAGAAGCTTAACCTTCGAAGATCAAAGTTGCGATTCATAAGTTCTGCAAGCTTATCATTATCCTTTTTCAGTAATGCCTCACGACCCTGCAATGCAATATTTGCAACTTCCTCCATGGATGAGATAATTAACGGGTCACCATCAAGCCACCTCTTCTGAACAGTACTATGCACCTGCATTAATGGGATGGGAGAGGAAGATCGCAAACGTTGGCATGGCAACCAAGTCCAGAATCCTTTATATGAAGGATTATCGAAATACCAACCTTTCCTGAATCACTTGGATTTTCAGCATATATGAGATAGAAAGGTGGAAGGATACTACGGTCCATAGGTGTGTACAACCCATGGCCCAACTTATCCATATGTTCCTTGCTGAAGTCCTGCGAGGTCAGATCACTTAGTGAAATGATTATGTAAACGGCCTCTGCCACCAAAATGACATCCATGACATTTTAGTGTATGACTTTTTTAGCAACTTTAAATTCAGGTATACCATGTAGACAAGCCCACCATAAACTTGTGTGACTCGATCTTGGAGGCCCGCAACAATCCCTAGTTCCTTCTCAGCATTAAGAATCAGATTTGGCCTGATTTCAACTTTAATCAAATGTCTCACTTTGTAGAAGTCCAGCAAGCAATTAAGAGTAGCACATACAATTGCACTTGAGCCTGAAAGCCCGGCCTAAAAGTTCAAAATAATACAAGGTCATGATCAAATATGATATGTAAACAATTTCAATGTTTTAACTTTTAGGAATTTAAAGCACCAAAGCATCCTTTTAATAAATAAATAAATCAGAAGAAATCTAGACAACAAACAACAAAAAGCATATGTCAAAAATTTCAAATTACTAAGCTGGTTTTACGAATTTCCTTTTTTCTTGAGAGAGGTTTGCTAGTGCTGCAAGACTGGGAAAAGATCTTTATTGTTTTCTAATATTACTAGGAAATGATCCATAATATATTTTAAACAAATGGACAACACGAGTACATTACAGGTGGCTTTTCTCCCACAACATGCTACTCCTGTAGTGGAAACAGTACATAAACGGAATCTCTTTGACTTTCTCACTGCAGACATCCTGTTACTAACTCTTCACTTTCTTTACATTTCATTCCAATAATCTGAGTAGAAGAACCAAGTACAATCCCAAGAACCAGAAACTTCTAATCAAGGAATCCCTTAGGACTAGGGTTATCCTACTAGATGGCCTACAACTCTTAACACCATTGATCCATAACTGCAGAACATGCTTAGATATGAAAAAAGCTAATTTACTACTCACCCTAATTAGCGATTTGTCTTACCACGCATTGTATTTTTCTGTAATCCAATAGTTTTCACCATTTTCTCAATCCCCCCAATCTTGGTAAAGCTACACCAAATTCTAAATGGAAATACACAATGGAAGACAAATTGATGACCTTGAAGAATGGAACCTGGAAACAGGCACAGGCCTAAGAGGAAAAATATCAACTGGTTTGACTGCAAATGCATCTACAAGTTGAAGTTCAGACCTGACAGTACCATTGAAAGGTATAAAGCTACACTTATGGATAAGGGTTCACCCAAACATAGAGTGAACTACAGGGATTCACAGACCAATATTATTCACCCAGACAGGGTGAACAAAATTATGTTGATAATATTAGTCTTGCTGGGGAGGAGATGATGTCAACGGCATAAAAGCCCAAAAGGGGCACATAAAAAGATTGTTTCGAGTGGGCTAGCACTTAAAGAGTGGTTCAGGACCACATGAGCAAAGGATGGAGATAAACGAGTCTAATTGATTCAAGCAACTTAGATTTCTACCCAAACAATGCCAATTGTCACTCAAGCACACTTCACGTCTTGAACCTATAAAAAACTATTTGCGGTTATAGCCCCACAATGTTACACACCCTAAAAGGTTCCAGAGGCAAGTCAACTAAACAAAATCATGATCAGCAAATATTGAGACCATAATAAATACTAAAATATGAAGTCAAAAAACAATGTTATAGTGGAGTGGTAAAACTTCAATGAAGAAAGTCATGCCACAGTTCTAAGGCACCTTCAAAATATACACAAGATAGCTGCTATACAAAATGATTGACACCAACTCAACCAAGGAATGCATGACATAGGCAACTATGTTCGGTAGCAAAAGAAAAAGTGTTTACAAGTTTCCAAATATTTTAAACAGTAACAGGCATCTATGAGTATGGAACATGGACAATCAAAGACTCCTGTGTCAAATATTTCAGTCTGAGTTTATGGAACATAACAATACTAGCAAATATCTTATACATAAATGATATACCTTAAAAATATAATGGAGGTATATGAATCGTCCCTTTACAACCAGCCATGCAAATCTTATTATTGAGGAGCTACCAGCAAACATATTTCCATGTCTTGAAAGTAAAGATTGCAGTTAAAGACAGTAGCTAGAAAATCTCATGCCGTTAAAGACAGCAGCCTTAGCGAAGCTTATAACACTTTTAGAGAAAAGAATATCAAATGAAAGTCAGAGAATTTACAACGAATAAATGAAGTAGCAAATGCAAGCAGTAGAAAATTTTGATGACGATGGCTATTATTTCCTTAAAATCAGCTATAATTGAGATCTTCACTGAAATTACAGATTATGTGTACCTTGAATTGTACTTAGAGTAAGCAGGTAATACTAATATCACAGTTCCTTAAAGGGAGAAGAGTTACGAATAATATTGTAAGATTTTTTTGAAAAAAAAATAATAGTCTAATTAACGTTCTAATTGGTGCGCCACTTAGTTATACACTATTATAGCTACACAATTACCTGCCGAGGAATATTTGTGTCATAAGATAATGTAAAATTTCCACCATGTAAAGCAATTCCCTTATCAACACAGTGGTTGAAGAAAATTTTGCAGATTGCCATAAGAAGTCTAACTCCTCCATAAAAACCTCCATTTTGCACCCGACCTACCTGAAAGATAAATAAAATGATTAAGCACGTTTAACACGCAATAGCATAGTCATGAAATTTTCTTCTTGCGGTAGGCTTGGAAGGAATATACATGTTTAACATCATTCTCATAGAAATCAATTATTTTGGAAACTAAAAAAATGCTTGTTACATTATGTGTTAAGAAAGTCTATAATTTTGTGCTAGACATGACATTGCAATAATCTAAAAGCTTTTCTCAAGAATCCCAATGCCAAAGCAGTTGAGAATGCTTGAGAATGCTAGTAAATGGATAATAAAATGCCAAAAAAAAAAAAACACATGTCACTCGAAATATTGGCTTATTTATACTTTCACACTGTTGTAAAAAAGGAAATCAATGCACTCGGTCTTAACACCATGCATGCTTCCAAATCATACTTGACCAGACAACCCACAAACTGAAATCATACTTGACCAGACAACCCACAAACTGACAAACTAAGATTCATAGGTCCACCTCCACATAGCACACCAATTCAGCGAATGAGGCATTACCATCACATTTTAGATAAGCGAATGAGGCATTACCATCACATTTTAGATACTACATCACATAAGCACATCATATTTATTCACATCATATTTATTCACAACTGGATCTAAGAATTCATAATCATTAAATGAAAAAAATAAACAAATTCTATGTTGGCAAAGAAGTCAACTTTAAGGGTCTTTTTCCCTCCTTACAATCCAAATAAGAAAACTTGTATGATGTATATGTACTATTCCAGTAAAAGAGGTTGCTTGATTTCTGTTGGTTTCTAATGTTGCCTTGTTTAGACTGTACATCTTGACCCTACAGTTTGTACATTAAGTTTGGATCCTCTCCAGAGGACTCTAGTGCAACTTTTATCTAGTTCAGTGCCTTGCCAGGTTCATAGGAAGATATCAGTCTCTAGTCAAGCACTTCAACTAGGTCTTCTGATGCTATTAACTAGTACAGGGGAGGGTTTGGGGTAAAAACGGTGGTTAACAGCAATTTCCCATTGAAAAGGAGAATTACTCAAACCTATGCTTAGTCAAAGGACTCCCTTCATGCATACACAAAATTCAAGTACCAGTTTATTACTTTCAATGGATACTATTTTGTTTGTCGTTTTCTGTAATTTAAGGACACTATTCCATTTGGTCTTGAAGTGTGATCACAGGCCGCTTTTTGTTCATTATTCACTAGAAAGTGATCTCTTGGGCATGTCGATAGTAGAACAAGGTATGAATGTGGTTTCCTGACAGTATGTCATTCAATCCTTTGGGCCATACTTTCTAAGTGCAAGATTGATTATGTCCTTGATAAATGGTAAATTTCGGCACCAAAAGACAATGCATATATTTGAATTGATGATATTATCATTTCTCTTTATTCTTTTTCAACGAGGCTATGCTGGAGATGCATCTTGGATGCTTCACACTTATATTTAATTTGATATCGCAGCCATGGATTTCAAGGCCTTGGACTTCAAAATGTCTAACTCTTTTGTAGTTTGTTTCTTGTGAAAAGGAGCATATCCAAGATTTCTTTTGCAATTTCAGAAAGAATAATAAGTTCCCCAGTTTATTATAACTTAGACTGCACCTGAAAGACCTTATGCGAGTAAAGCATATTATAGATAGGGGAATGATGAGAGTTTCCAAAAATATCATGTGAGAAGTCAATATTATAAAATTCCATAGCAAGACGCAGGAAATTCCCTTTTAATATCAAAGAGGACCAAAAACAAATATAACTATATAAGAATCCAAATTTGAGACAACATTACAAACAAACAACTATGGAAAATTTGTATACCAAAATAAAATAAATAAATAAGATAGTGCAATTTGTTCTAATTCAGCAACAACCCTATGCCCCAAAACACTGACAGGTACAAGACTAGCCAAGACAACCGAATTCAAATTCAGGCAATATATTTAATAATCTGCTAAGCCCAAAGTACACTCGGTAATCCAACAAAAACAACATAATTCAAACAATTTTTTTATTTTAAAACTATAGAAGATAAGAGACAATCTAAAGAAATAGATATAAATTGACCTAATATAGAATCATCCCAAAATCTGAAATTGCATATGCTAAGGGAAGACAGCAACAACACTGGTTAAAATAATACAATGCAGTTCAGCAACATGCATCATGCCCACTATAAACTACAACATACATATCGATTAGAAAAGGAAAAAAAACCACAATATAGATATATAGACAGAGAGAGAGAGAGAGAGAGGGAGATATATATACATCTATCTGTCTGTATGTATGTACGTGTGTGTGTTTGTGCCTGTATATACTATGTAAAGTTGAGGCCCTAAACAATTAAAAACAAAGCAATATATGATGCCACATAGACCATTCTATCCAAATTAGTAAGTTGTGGAGGCATCACTACAGTAACAGGAGGAGGTGTTTCGCTGCCATTAAAGATGGGATTCTTTGGCTGGACCCGACCTGCCAGGTCTAAGTTTTGGACCCATACCCAGACCCAGGTTGGGTCATAGGGTGGTCGTTTGATCGGAAGACTTCTCGCACTTTTACTGCAGCATATTGGTTGAGAGCCTTGTGGGCTTGCCTAAGGACTGTCCTCATGTGCTCGTTTGAGGCTTGTCATCGATCATGTTGATTTCTTTATTGGACAAGACCTCTCTTTTGCTCTCCTCTTGTGGGGGTTTGGATCCTGTTGCATTTCACAGCCAGTCGAGCACCTCAATACGCATTCCCGCCCATCGTTGCTCATGGACTGCCGCTCTCTGAAGCTCCTTCACATGGGCCTTCTGTCGTTGGTTCACAAGGGCGATGAAATTAAGGCACACATCAAAAATTCACTAGAAGAGGTTGTTTTGATGCCCAAAAATCCTCAAATCGATCATCTCGACTGATTTTTCTAGACCGTCAATTTTAAAAAATTTTCTAGACCATCTCAAGCGTTGGAAATAGTACATCTTGGAATGCTTTTTCTAGACCGTCAATTTTCAAAATTTTCAAGTGTTCATGGATCTGCTCGATCTACACTATTTTTGAAGCTTTAACTTTTATAATTAGATATAAAAATAAATTTTCAGGCCATTATAAAGATTTCCAGTACTAAAACCTCATCTTTCGACATTATTTGTAGGTGCGCCTTACTTTGATTGTTTAGGGCCTAGGCCCTATACAATCCACATCCACACACACACACACACACACACACATATATATATATATATATGCCTGACATGGATCGGGTAGTCGTAGTCGGGCCGTCACGACGTACGGAACGGGG
>NW_006500104.1:3892504-3903170 GCF_000471905.2 Amborella trichopoda
AAGAAAAGTAAAAATAAAGTAGGTGTCGTCTTACTTCTATATATATATATATATATATATATATATAGAGATATATATATATATATATATATAAATACATCTATATAGTGTGTGTCTGTGTGCGTGCGTGTATATATAGGATTTTTCCAATCTGAAATTTTTAGCTACACCTAAGAATCATTATATGATTATTTATAAAAATATAATTTGATTTAGAGTGACCATCCAAATTAAAAGTCTTAGTTCAATTTTTGGATATTATTTTTTTAGGCACATACAGAGTGCATTTATTTAAAATTTGAGGTTGGTCGCTAGGTAGAAGAAGTTACAACCCAAATTTATTTAAAAACACACCTATATTGGGTTTAGCCCGAGGGAGTGAATTTACGAAGTTCTCCCAGGGAAGCATATAATCTTCTCACAGACATGCATACACACGCATGCACATGAGCGAGCGAGCGCGCTCACACACCTATATGAATCATGACCAATAAATTCACAAAAAAATTCTCCATCGCCTCTTGAAACCAAAATCACAACCATAGAAGAGCAAAGTGAACTATATTTGAATATACACACACTATGACCAACAAGTTGTGGATCCTAAAACTATGATTCATATGCCAAAGAAACCCTGTTACACTGGTAACCTGAAGTCCCAAAATTATGATCACTAAATGAAGCAAATTTTTTATATAACCAACATTAAAAGGACCTCATTTGGAAAGGACAGAAAGGATAGGAATTAAGACTGCAGTCTCAAGGGTAGACTGTAGTCACAAACGTTTATATAATTTCTTATATAACCATACACCAACGGTGCACAATTACTTTCCCCTTACAACTAGCATTAGTAGCCCAAAATACAATTTACCAGTTACCCAAAAAAAAAAAAATTTACCCAAAAAATGATTCTTAGATATATGAAAATGGCAAGCTCGTTCATTAACCATCAAAACCCAAAAATTATTTAAGAAGTTTTTGGGGATCCTTAGGCTCATGTGTACGCCTTAATTTTCAATTTTAGAACCCAAAACACATCTCAAGTCACTGAAAACCCATTTTTGCCTCAGATCAATGAATTTGGAGCTCCAAATACAGTATAGATCTGACGATCTTTGAAGAATTGAAATGAACAATGTACCATCTTAACGCTCACAGTTATTTTTCATATTCATAATAGTGGTAGTCAAAATGATAAACAAGCAAAGTTTTGGATCTAAAATCCATCTCTAAGTTCAACTTTACAACAGGCATATCCACTTAAACCCTACCATAATTTTAAATCACAATTCTGCATCAAACCAAACCTCAAAAAACGCATGCAACGACACACTGATCTAAACAACAAGAGAAGAACACAAAACCACCCGTGCACCAGCAATGTAAAGTAGTAAACAGCATTACCAATCCACAAAACACAGTCACCAATACCAGAAAATCCTTGAAATAGATGATCCCTACGCCCTAAAACCTCACCAATCTATCAATCGATTCAAACTCCACGAGATCATGAATAGGATGAGGCTGGATCACGAGCTTTTCAGAAGGCTCCAGTAAAACCCCAGCCCAGAAGTTCCCCAGACTGAAAGAGATGGTTCTTCCATAATAGACATCGCTAGGGTTTCCAAACAAGCCCACACGCGCGTAGGCTCGATGCTCAATGGGACCAGAAGACGCCATGTCCAATTTCACCTTCTTTGTACGCCCAGTTACTTTACCTATGGCCTGAGGACCTCTGCACTCTCTATTGAGAGAGGCTCGTTTAGTTAACAATTCGGCGATTAATTGCCGAATTTTTCATAAACATGTTTTTAAAAAAAACGTTTTAAGCACCGTTTTTTTTGAAAAGTTCGCCAAAACAACACGTTTTTTTTCATAAAACCAGTGATTTCAAAAACGCCTAGTCGAACCGGACTCGCCCTGTTCGACTCGAAAATCGTGAAAAGGGACCGGATCGCTCAAAAAATCGGAAATCGTCCGGTTCTAGAGAGAACCGGACGATTCCGTACAGTGAATCGGCGATTCATTGTACGGAATCGGCGAGTCCGAACAGTGAATCGGCGATTCCGTAGGTTTTTTTTTTTTTTTTTTTTGTAATCCATGATAGATTTTTTTGTAATACTTGATCGATTTTTTTGTAATCCATGATCGAATTTTTTTTGTTTTTGTAATCCATGATCGAATTTTTTGGTTTTTTGTAACCCATAATAGAATTTTTTGTAATCCATGATCGAAATATTTGTTTTCTTTTCTTGTAATCCATGATCGATTTTTTTGTTTTTTTTTTTTTGTAACCCATGATAAAATTTTTTGTAATCCATGATCGAATGTTTTGTAATACATGATCGAAATGTTTGTTTTTTTTTTGTAATCCATGATCGAAATGTTTGTTTTTTTTTTGTAATCCATGATTGAATTTTTTGTTTTTTGCTTTTTTTGTAACCCATGATAGAGTTTTGTGTAATTCATGATTGAATTTTTTGTAATCCATGATCGAACTATTTTTTTCTTTTTTTGTAATCCACGATTGAATTTTTTGTTTTTTTTTGTTTGTTTTTTTTGTTTGTTTTTTTTTGTAATCCATGATCGAATTTTATGTAATCCATGATCGAATTTTATGTAATCCATGATCGAATTTTATGTAATCCATGATTGAATTTTTTGAAAATTTGTGATTTTTTTTGTTTAATCCACGGTCGAATTTTTTTTTGTAATCCATGATAGAATTTTTTGAAAATTTGTGATTTTTTTTTTAATCCATGATCGATTTTTTTGAAAATTTGTTTTTTTTTTTTTTAATTCCATATTATTCAAAGAGAAAACGAGAGAGATGATGATTCTGATGCCACCCTATCCCAGCCATATTATTCACATATCGAGTCCCAAAAACAACAGTGTAAGGATGAGCACGAAATACTGTAAATTAAATGCTGAATGGTGGTTCATGCAGGGAAAGAACATATCAATATTCGCATATTCATTCAAAAACATGAAAATTCTTAATGGAGTACCCTCATTTTTTATTGAATTTCTAAAAAACAATATTTATAATGAATTTTAATAATTTTTTCAAATTTTTTTTAAGCTTTATCCTGACCGATTCACCCGATTCCCGATCCGGATCGCCGATTCGCCGATCCGGATCGATTTTTTGGAAGCCCGATCCGGATCACCTATCCGTTTTTTAAACCATTGCATAAAACCATTAAAAACGCGTTTTTTATGAGGAACGAAAAAAACGGGATCAAAAATACGGCTTTTTTTTTTTTAGTAAACAATTGTTTTTAGAAAGAAAAACAACTATTTTCCTAATCTGCGTAATTTCTAAAAGAAAAAATTATTTCCAAAAATAAAAATCCGAAAATGGAAACTTGTATCCCCAATAGATTTATGTATGGTTAGGATTTAGGGTTTATTATTTTAGGGTTTATGCTATATTTTTCTTCTTCTTCACAGCCACATTTTCAGATTGAAGGTATGATCTTTTTTTTCTTTTTTCTTTTTAACTTCAACATGATGCATATTTCAGTGGTTATTTTGCAAAGAAAATACCGTGTGCAGCATGATTTCAATGCCCTACAAAAATTGTGTGCAGCATGATTTTGCAAAGAAAATAATGAGTAAATAAAATCATTTGCCTTACAAATACCTTATCAGACTAAATGCTTCATTTGCCCTTTCGATTTAGGGTTTACCTTCTGGGTTTCTTCTTCCACTTCGTAGAGTTCGCCGTTCGATTTAGGGTTTACCTTCTTTGAAAAACAGGGCAGATAGAGAGAGAGTGATGCAACCTTATATTGCAAAAAGTTTTCAAGATTTAGGGTTTTACCTTCTTTCAAAAACAGGGTTTACCTTCTTGAAAAACAAGGGAGAGAGAGAGTTCGCTGCTCTCAGGTTTACCTTCTGTTCTCGGTTTACCACTTTACCTTCCCTTTTATGGTTTACTTTTTGGAAAAAGCTTTTGTAAGGATGCAACCTTATATTGTAAAGCTACGGATGCACCTCAAAAATCATTAGAAAATGGCAGTTTTAATGCTGAAAAACCTTTGATTGATGATCTCGACATTGAGATATATAACTATCAAAGATAAAAATATTTTAAGTCCTAAAAATAGTGTATTTGACAACCTATTATCTATACCGTCTATTTTGAAGATTTTCATATGTTTATAGATCTACTTGATTTTAATGTGAAAAAAATACATGGAAAAGTTTATATAGAGCCGAGGCTCTAAACAATCAAATTTGAACTTACCTCAAAACTTTCTCTAGAAAATGTTATTTTGATGCCCAAATATCCTCAAATTGATCATCTCGACATCAAGATGCATGGGCATGAGAAAAAAATGGATTTCAAGTTTGGGAAACAGTATATTTTGTAACACATTTTTTGACCGTCAACTTTCAAGATTTTCAAGTTTTCATAAATATGCCGATCTACACTATTTTTTAAGCTTTAAATCTTATAAATAAAGATGAAAATATATTTTAAGGCTATCACAAAGATTTTCAGTATTAAAACTACACTTCTCCACACTATTTGAAAGTAGGCTCTAATTTGATTGTTTAGAGGATAGGCTCTATACAAACTGCACCCAGAAATATATGCTCTATTTTTTGGTATGCATTTAAGTAGATATGATCTTTTTAAAAGTATTTAATGTGAAAATTTATATGTATTTTTTGGTATGTAATAAGTAGGTGTGATGTTTGTTAAAACATTTAATGAAGAAATTCATATGGTGTATTTATCATGAACTTATTATTTTATTTTTTATAAAGAGCATGAACGCCTAATGTGTGTATACTTATATATTCTTTTTTTTTATTAAAAAAACAAAAAAGAAGATACAATGGTTAGGTCAAAAGATATATTTTGGAATTATTGTGAAGAAAGAAGACATAAATTGTATTGCAATTTTTGCGGTGAAAGATTTTATGTCGGGATAACAAGATTCAAATATCACTTGTCAAGAGAACAAGGGAATGATATAAACGCTTGTCCTCAAGTACCAGATGATATACAGGTTATGACTGGATGAGAGTCATGAATCTAAATTAATTGACTTAATTATATTAGTCTAGTAAAGTTTTTATGAATGGATTAGTTCTTGATGGCTTTGACATAATTTTTATTTTTCATAATTTCAAAATTTCTAACATTTTAACTTATCAGATTTTTTTACTCCGATTTTTTTAGCCTAGTTTGATATATTGGTGATATCCTTACAAGAAGTATTTTTCCCGATCCATATTTTTTATCCGATTTTTTCATCCAACTTTTTAAAATAAAAATGATTTTTCCTGATTTTAAGGTAAGCCGATTTATTGAAAGCCCCCGACTTGCTAACTATGATCATAATATGACATGCCTAGGGCTAGGGCCACTGTGCGTGGTATGCGGGCCCATTGGTTAAAATAAGGCTCTTTTTTAGAAAGAATCGGTTTCCCTGGAGAGATGGATGGTGAGGATATCTCCTAAATGTCCTTTAGAACTATGACAAATGATATTATGCTCCCACTGGGGTATACTGTATCACTCCCTCGGGTAAAACCCTACTTAGAATTAATATTGGATAAAAATTATATAAGGCCTGGGCTTTATGAAAACAAAATAAAGCCTTACCTTTAATTCTCATCCAAAAAGGACTTTCAGCAACTGAAATCTCCATGACGACTCTAAAATCAACTTCCAACAACGACAACAAAATTTGAAACTTAAAAAATGGTACTAATCTTGTGGATCTATGAACACTTATTTTTAGGGTGAGATGGACAGTCTAGATAAATTGTTACAATATAAACTATTTTTAGAGCTTGAAATTATAATTTTTTTTTACAACTATAATATTCAAATCGAGATGATCGATATAACGGTTTTTCAAAGCTTGAATTGTAATTTTCAATAAGTTATGAAATGAGTGTTTACTTATTTTGGCAGGGTTGCAGCCCTATCAAACTATTTTCCATTGATATTAAGATAGTAAATTTTGGGGCCGTAAACTCTTCAATCAATAGAATAACTTTAATATAAAAAAAATCCTAATTACAATCTCTATTCACTTAAATAATAACATCTTGCTATTGATCTAAGACAAAAATCAAAATTCTCAAAATTCTGAATTGAAATAAATCTTCCAAAATATGTATTTTGCTAGAGGTGGTTGAAGTAAACCACGCTACATAATAAATATTCTGAATAAGTTATAAAGCACGCCTACATGTGTGTACAAATATAGCTTACGTAGGTTTTAACACATAGGTTTGAAAACAAAAATGGCGTGGGGTCTTGACGATAGTACCTTCGAGCATCAACAAGTCTTTCCCTCCATTCTCACCTAAGGTTACCCCATGGTCCATTCTCACCAAAGGTTACGCATGAAACTCCAATGCATTATGCCTTCTCAGTTAAGCATGCTCTCATGGGACCACATTATATACTTACTCCATCAAGTTAAGAGATGTTGGAATATGATAAGGTGGTCGGGACCTTTTTTTTCATGGTTATATATTTTTTCTCATATAACATGGCTCCAAAATATTTTATAAATTAATAAATTAAACATTTTGTCATAGGACTGTGTTATGTACTTTTTCAATTGGACTTGTATCCTCAACGAGAGCATGACTCTAAATAAAGCAGAGTGGCGAATTAGGATTTGTGTAATTGATCCTAATTAGTTGGAAAGAGGCTCAAATAATGATTTCATCTCTACAATCCATATGTAAGAAGAAAAAAAACAATCCAAGTGTGAATTAATATATTTAGACTTCAAACTTAAACAAATCAAATATGTTTTCCGGCTTTAATTAACATGTTTTGTTTTGGATTCTATTATTTTGAAAGATCTGATATGTCAAGTTTACCCTTCCTTGATCATGGGACAATTAAGTATTATTTCCACTTCAAAACTCCTCTTTCTATTTTATTTTAGAAATGGTGTTAAACAAGTTTTGGAATCTTACGATAGAGAGGTAGAATGAATGTAAATGCAAGTATCAAAGATACATTATTTTTGCAATAAACTTCGTACTAAATATAAAGTTGCAAAGGTCTTATGTTTTGTTCCCAATAGCAACTTTATTTCTTGAAGGAAAATTACTACATTCAATTGTGCAATTTCACCAAGTGAGAATATATATATAAAAATTAATAATATATGGATCTTAATTATATATAGGCCCCACTTTTTGTTTTTTTTGGAATGTATTATAGAAATCATAGCATAGTGACTAGGGTGTGGAGGTGCTATCACCACGACCCCAGCCCCCACTTAATTGGATCTCCACAAGATCATAAATAGGATGAGGCTGGATCACAAGCTTTTCATAAGGCTCCAGTAAAACCCCAGCCCGGAAGTTCCCCAGAATGCAAGAGATGGTTCTTCCAGATTAGACATCGCTAGGGTTTCCTATCAAGCCCACGCGAGCGTAGGCTCGATGCTCAATGGGACCTGAAGCGGCCATGTCCAATTTCACCTTCTTTGTAGGCCCAACTACTTTATCTATGGCCTGAGGACCTCTGCACTCTCCATTGACAGAGGCTTGATCTTCCATTTTTGTGAGAAAAATTCAGTGATTATATGGCATGCCTAGGGTTGGGGCCTTTGTGTGTGGCATGCGGATCCCACTGGGTGAGGATCTCTCCTAAATGTCCTTTAGAACTATGATGAATGCTATCATGCTCCCGCCAGGGTTTATTGTTAATCACTCCCTCGGGTAAAACCCTAATTATAATTAATATTGGATAAGTTTTGTATAAGCCCCTATCAAACTATTTTCCATTGATATTAAGATAGTAAATTTTGGGGACGTAAACTCCTCAATCAATAGAATAACTTTAATATAAAAAAAGTCCTAATTACAACCTCTATTCACTTAAAATAATGACGTCTTGCTATTGAACTGAGACAAAACTCAAAGTTCTCGAAATTCTGAATTGAAATAAATCTTCTAAAATATGTATTTTGCTAGAGGTGGTAGAAGTAAATCACGCTACATAATATATCTTCTGAATAAGTTATAAAGCACGCCTACATGTGTGTACAAGTATAACTTATGTAGGTTTTAATACATAGGTTTGAAAATGAGAATGGACTAGGGTCTTGACAGTAGTACCATCGAGCTTCAACAAGTCTTTCCCACCATTCTCACCAAAGGTTACCCTATTGTCCATTCTCACCAAAGGTTACATATGAAACTCCAACACATTATGCCTTCTCAGTTAAGCATGCTCTCATGGGACCACGTTATATATTTACTCCATCAAGTTAAGAGATGTTGGAATATGATAACGTGGTCGGGACCTTTTTTCCATGATTATATACTTTTTCCCATATAACGTGGTTCCAAAATCTTTTACAAGTTAATAAGTTAAACATTCTTTCATAGGATTGTGTTATACTTTTTCAATAGGATTTATAACTTCCATGAGAACAGAATAGAGATGATTTCAACGAGAGCATAAAAACTTCAATAGGACTTTTTCAATAGGATTGTGTTATATACTTTTTCAATAGACCAGAATAGCGAATTAGAATTCATGTAACTGGTCCTAATTGGTGGAAAAGAGGCTCAAGCGATGATTTGATCTCGATAATCCATATGTAAGAAAAAAATAAAAAAAAAATCCAAGTACGGATTAAAGACTTCAAACTTCAACAAATCAAATATGTTATTTGGCGTTAAGTAACATGTTTCATTTTGGATGCTATTATTTTGAACGACCTGATGTGTCAAGTTTACGATTTCCCTGATGATGAGATAATTAACTATTATCTGTCCTTCAAAACTCCTCTTTCTACCTTATTTTGAAAATAGTGTTAAATAAGTTTTGGAATCTTACTATAGAGAGGTGGAAGGAATGTAAATGCAAGTATAAAAAAGATACATTATTTTTGCAATAAACTTTGTTATGTAGTGATCTCAATAGCAACTTTATTTCTTTAAAAAAAATTACTACATTCAATTGCGCAATTTCACCAAGTGAGAATATCTATATAAATTAATAATATATTGGTCTTAATTATATGGGAAAGTTTATATAGAGCCGAGGCTCTAAACTACCTCAAAAATTTCACTAGAAGAGGTTGTTTTGATGCCCAAATATCCTCAAATTAATCATCTCGACATCAAGAAGCATAGACATGAGAAAAAAAATTGATTATAAGTTTAGGAAATAGTGTGTTTTGTAGCGCAGTTTTGGGCCGTCAAATTTCAAGAATTTCAAGTTTTCATAGATCTCTCGATCTACACTAATTTTGAAGCTCCAAACTTTATAAATAAAGATGAAAATATATTTTAAGGCCATCAAAAAGCATGGACATCAAGAAGCATGGACATGAGATAAAAATCAATTACAAGTTTAGGAAATAGTGTGTTTTGTAGCATAGTTTTGGGCCATCAAATTTCAAGATTTTCAAGTTTTCATACATCTCTCGATCTACACTAATTTTGAAGCTCTAAACTTTATAAATAAAGATGAAAATATATTTTAAGGCCATCAAAAAAATTTTCAGTATTGAAACCACATTTCTCGACACTATTTGAAGGTAGGCTCTAATTTGATTGTTTAGAGACTATTTGAAGGTAGGCTTGTTTAGAGCCTAGGCTTTATACAAACCATACCCTAATTATTTACAAACCCCACTTTTAGTTATTTTTTTGGAAAGTATTAGTAAAGTGGCGTCAATGGGAATAGAAATCATAGCTTGGTGACTAGGGTGTGGAGGTGCTATCACCACGACCCCAGCCCCTACTTTGTTTGATTGAATTTGAAGATGTTCCAAACTCAAAACTTAAATCGAAGTAACTTTTCCTAGTTATCCGAGACCCAGTTTGGTCTAATACCCCTGGGAGATTACCAAAGTACTACCAAGACATGCAATAGACCGTGAAAATTATCATTTTTACCTTCACTTTGTCCAAAACTTAACTGGTCAGACTAATTTCCTACTAATTTATAGTAGATGTGACATGCCTTCAAATGAGCTAAAAATGTTATATAACCCACGTGGTCATCATAATATTATTGATATGTTAATTATCATGTCTAAAGAAGGATTTGACTGTACATCGTTATAGCCAAATCTAGGAAAATTTGGGAAGAAATCATTATGCTTCAATCGTAATAACTAAAATATCGATAGAGAATAATGGGATTCATCAAATTGCAGCATATGAGAAGATAGATATACAAAAACAAATATGTTCCTCACACACCATTGGCAATCTAGTTTGAAATCGCACAAAAACCACGAAAGAAACTAGGAGAAAAGATAAGACTATTAATAATGTAAGAAAATAAACTAGAAATTATCTAGAAGAAGGAAATATAACTTACCTGGACTAGGCTAGTTGGCCCAGGATACTCGAAGAATACAGTTGGGACCCATATTAGACTCTGTTGCTCATTTGCTTTTTCTTTCTTGAAGAATTTCTGTCCAGGGTATGTTCTTCTTAGGACTTTGATGCTTTGCATGTTCATCATAAGGCTTTTGATTTTGAAATTCAGTATTGATGTTGGTCTTTAGCTTGAAGAGAAATAGGGTTGAGTTTTCTTAAGTTTTATAGGTTTCCTAGATCTAGTGTTTCCCTACTGTTTAGGGCTTCTGTAACAATCCTAAAATTTACAAAAAAAAAAAAAAAAAAAAAGAGAAAAGAT
>NW_006500104.1:3903510-3931849 GCF_000471905.2 Amborella trichopoda
TATTTCTGCTTTTAGTAAAATTGTGATATTTCTTTCTACTGTTTTGAATATTTAGACATTGTAAAATTCATGTGCAAATGATTGCCTTATTATTTAAAAAAATTGACATTTTTGCAATTGATTATAGTATTGTTGTGAAATGTTTATTTGTGGATTGATATCCCATAAATTGTGATAATTCCGTATTCTTGAATTTTTATAAGAGTTTTTTTTTTATACATATTAAATTGGCAATTATGCTAGAATGTCTTTACGAATTGCTACCTTTCTAAATTTGAGCCCAAAATATTTGATTGGTTGAAATGTTATTGAAAGTGACTGTTATTAATGGTTTTAGTGAAATTCATATTAGTGATTTCAGTGATATGTTGAGTACATGATATTTGCCGCTTTCGAATGTTTAAAGAGATTTTGAGATAATTTAAGTATGCAAGTGGACTCATCCGGTTCGCCGGTGAGGTATAAGTGGACCTATCTGGGACGTCGGTAGGGATTAAGTGGACTCATCCGGTACGCCGGTGAGGTATAAGTGGACTTGCAGGGATTAAGTGGACCTATCTGGGACGCCGATAGGGATTAAGTGGACCCATCAGGACGCTGATGGGGTATATAGGTGACCTAGTAGGGTATTTTGTGAAATCCTTTGAATTATGCACTACCGTTAAAGTGTTATATGCATTTTAATTATTCGGATTATACTTAATTATGCATTTATTGAAAGTGAAACTGTTGATGCATTTCTGTTAATAGATCTCATTTTAGAAAATATTGATATCTTTCAATCATGATTATTTTTAGGATTATGATGATCATTTACTGAGTAGCCAAACTCATCAAACTATGGTAAACATTTTTCAGGATAACTGCGGATTCATTTTGAGTGCTAGTCAAGATCAACCTTGGAAGATACTGTTGTTGTGCTAGCTTTCTTTATTTACTTTGTAAGACCTCGCCACTGTAAATTTGTCATATCAATAGATGTATATATGTTTTGTCTGTCATATCTCAGGAATAACAGTATTGTAAATTCTTGGGGTGTGACAACTTCTAATTTAAAGTGGATTTTTTCTCTAATTTTTAAGGAATTTCTCTAGGTTTTTTTAGTTTTTTGTTATGAAAATTCCCTAGCCTTCAATAACTTTAAAAAACTAACGCAAACCATCTTAAACTATCAGAAAAGCTTCGGTAGACACTATCAAATATTTCCCAGCTTTTTCCCCCTTATCAAGAACTTTAGATCTAGGTAAAATACATTAAATTTATTAATTTCAATAAGCATAGGCATCTAAAAGGAGATGATGATGCAAATCAGAATAGCAGTCTGATCCAAGCCCGAAACTCCGAGTTCTAGGTCCTTGGAGGTAAGTTCCATTTCATTATTCAATTTTAATTAAATTTTCCATCTAATTTATTTATTTTTATGTATTTTCTGTTATCTATTGGTTTATAAAGTTTTTAATGTAAAATACACAGATCTGGAAGCTGACGTTGCTAATTGACCCAAAAAATGATCAAATCTGAATAGATTTGCATCATTATTGGACCTATAATTTAGGTGACCCCACTTTCTCTATCTTTCACAAATTTAACTTAAGGTTTATTAAGATTTGAGCATATCTCATCTAGAGATTGGCGGATTGGAGCATAAACACAACCTTACATTTAGATTACATTGGACGTTTAGAAGTCCAGTTTGGTGTAGTCTGATTCAAACATGAGATAAGTACATGATCTATCATTTTTAGGTATTTATGTGTTGTTCTTTATAAACTTAGGCAAAACTAACAAATTCTGATATGATTCGGGTTTTTTTGGTATGTTTCGTGGTTTGATAGGGATTATGAGTTCACAGGGCTAGTATGGTTACGTGTTTTGAGGAATTCCCTTAGACTACAAAATAATCAACCTTCATGGTGTGATCTACACCCTCCATCACCGTCCAACCTATTAATGGGATGGTGATGATCTCATGTAAATGAGCATGGATTATATTGTATGCTTCCCTTTGTAATCACGTACTCGAATCTGGACCGTCGAAAGGACTTCCCGCGCCATTAAGCTTGATAGTCCATACTACAAACTCATCTCCTCTGCTAATTAAGAGGACATGCTTCAGTAGTTCGGACATTCCTTCCCCCCATTGCAGGGGAGCTCCAAGCCTCCCCTGAAAACCCTAAATGTCGCATTGGAACTCCCATTAAAAACCCTAATTTCTTGCACCTCAAGCTCGAGTTTTCTCTGTAATGGTCAGGTGAAGGTTTGCAAGATTTTCGTGGAGTCAAATGCCTGAGTTTTGATCATAAAGGGACGAATGGACATGGATCGCTGAGTGGAATGCAGAAATGTTGTCCTCGACAAGGTTTGGCGCTGCGTTCTTGCCAAGACGGGCCACTGTTCTTTTGAGTGTTCAGTTTAGTTTTGGGAACTCTGCTAAGGTTTGTGAGCTCGTGTTGTTTCATACTCTTTATCTGTGGAGAAAATATGGAGCTTCATCTTAGTCTGGATCCATATTTTTATTTTTATTTTTATTTTTCTAGAGGCTTGTGGTACTAGGCAATTTATAACTATACGAACACATTTCAGGCTTATCGTTGAGTCTAAGAGGATTTATATCCATTCATTCTATATCTCCACTTGCCTGAATATATTTTCTTAATTCTTCAACTTGAAGTTAAGTCATGTTTACATGTTTAAGCTCTATTGAGATCATTATGCTTGTTAAATTGGAATAGGTTTTGCCTTGCTCAACAAATGAATGTGATGAATTCTTGCCATGGTTGGAGAGGAAGGCAGGCATTGAAGTTTCCTCGGTGCTTTCTATAGGAAGTTCAACTCATGGAAGGTTTCAGCTTGTGATTGAATTCTATGTTTGTGTAGTGAAATTCAGATAATTTGATGGACCAGAATCTTGGGTTGTCGTTAAAGTTACAGTTTTTTAGTTGTCATCTGTGAGTGAGCTTTATGTGTGCAAGTTTTCTCTGCACTTTGTTTGTCTAATTGTTCTTTCATGCATGTATGAGTTCAAGATTGTATTAAATTTGTGAGCTTTAAATTGGTAGATACTAGATAGAGAGGTAACTGTTTCGTGGATGGTCTTAGAGGAGCTTGTAATTTCGCAATTTGCTTAGGTCATTGATATGCTCTTTGTAGGGTTTTCGATACTTAATTTGTGATGTTCGTTGAAACATCTGCATGGCTGGGTAATATTCAATTGCCGGGCGATGCTATTTCTTGATCTTTTTATGTTTTTCTTATGAAGGAATGACAATGCATTGCACTTTGGTCGTTTAAAACAATGATTTGAAACTCAGCGGAGTCCGAGTTACTCGGACTTGGCGTAGCTTGGACTTGGCTCCTTGCTGAGCCTACTACTTGTCCAACTCGAGTTATTTAAAAAATTTAAAATCGTAAAAATATATAAAAAATGAATGTATAAGAGCTGTGTTATTTGATTTTTTTACAATGAGTTGTGAGTTTTTCTTGTCATATGTCTGATTATTGTATTTTCCTATATTTTTGGATTTTTCTAACATATCTCCAATGGTCCAACCATAGATCAAGTCTTTCCAAATCCATGTTAATATATATATATATATATATATATAGATAGGGAGATTTTAGACTTTTTATATTGACTTTAGTTTTGTTTTAGTTTTACAATTTTTATATTGTTTTTAAACAATTTTTTGAATATTTTAAAAAAAGTTTAGGGCCTTTTGGCCATGTACACTACTCGGTTGAGTCCATTTGGACTCGGCTGAGTTACTTGCTTTGGGCTAGGGCCAAGTCTGAGGCCCAAGGCAAGTCAAAAAACATTAGTTTAAAATAGCCTTATCGAAGCAAGGAGATGACACGTGGTGTTTCTAGAAAACATGGACATACAACAGAATCTCCTAGACGCATAGTTAACTCTCAACTAACTAGCTTCGCAGCTTACCCATGCTTCTCTATAAAGCAATGATTTCAAGTGTTTGGAGAACATTTGTCTGTTACCATGGTTGTCTAGATTCCAAAATTTGTTCTCTATATAGCCTGTCTATTCAGCCTCCCATTTCAGTTGAGCTATGTCTCTAAATGAGTTGTTTGATAATTCTGCACGAGTGTCTCTCTTTCCCTCTCTCTCTCTCTCTCACACACACACACACACACATGCACACATACACACACCCTGTCTAAATAAATATTCAACTAGTCTGCATTCATTATGCATAATGTTGGAAGTGCATATGATCTAGCGTGAAAAACAATGGCCAATCAACCATTTGATTTCTATTATCATTGCAATAATCCCAAGTTCAGCTTGTTATGTTAATCCATGTGTATTTTGATGTATAGATGGATGTGCTGTGCTGCTTTGATGCATGTTCATGAGGGTATCTCAAGGTCATGGAGCAAGACTGTGACTTGACTGTCATTGCTGACTTGACTGTCATTGCATGTACTCTAGAGAAGACGTCAATACAAGAAAAGAGAATCAACAACTATCATATATGATTTGATGATAGGTTGGCATTGGAAGCTGGGTATTCTAGTTGACTTGTGCACCCACAAATATGAGATGGTTAATTTATAAATGTATGATAAATGTGACTTGGTTTTCCGCATTAACAAGCACTGGCTGCTAGTTTTGCTAGTTAACAGTTTATGACCCGTGTGCTATTGACACATGTAGTCTATGATGGTTAGAGAACACAAGACTAATAATAACAATCGAATTATTTCTGGCATTATTGTTTTTAAGATACCTAATTCCCCACAAGATGTTAGTAATGAGTTGGATCTAAGAAATTATCTCAATTCATTACCTATTAAAAGAGAAAAGTCATCTCCACGGATAGTAGAAAGTTTAATTTTGATGTCAATGGGTATTAACTCTGTTGTGATAATTAATGAGAGGTCTTGTGGCTTGTTTGTAGCTTTGAACTAATTCCGAGCCCCTTTGTGCTGACTGATTACATATCCTCTATGACATTTCATTGTTTCAAGTCCCAAAAATATCTTACATATTTCAAATTTTTCTTCTGAAATGATAACTGGAGAAAAGTTTTCAATGCGATATAATTCATGTCTATCGTCATTGTAGAAGTAATTCATCAACATGACCAAGTAACACTGCACTGCTTCTATGTGTGTGGTAAACAAACATGGAATGATTGCCATTACCTTGCTGATATCAGGCTCATGGAGCCTATTTAAACCATCTAAAACTTTTCATATTCTAAATAATGAAGTGGGATTGCCTGAACTATATCTAGAAGATGATTCCATATACATGTGAAGAAAAGCATTCTTCACTTCGATCTGATATGACTCTTAATTCCAAGCTTTTGGGGGGTGATGCTCATTTGGCTTATACTCCCTCCTATGACAGAGGTTACTCGTCTCTAGAGTGCTTTGACTTAGGTTGCTTTGCCAGTGTGTTATAGATTTACAAAGGCGGAGGTTGCTTTGGAAACATGCTAATGTTTCCAAAGGGGGTTGACTTTGTTTGTCAATGATACAAGGAGTTGACAAGTCATTTCACAACTGGAGCATATGTTTCTTGTTATGAATGACATATTCTTGCTTCTAGCCTTCTGTAATGACACTTGCAATATTCATTTCCAAAGAAGTACCAAATAAAAGTTCAGCTGTACATATATCCACTTGCTTCCAAGAGTCCTATTCCCAAGGGATAGTTGAACTAGGTCCCTAGTATTCCTTTTAGTGCTGTAAATATCCTGGTGCACTACATCTTGCCAATATTTTCTAGGTGTAACTTTTGAATAAGCATCCTCGATAGGGAAAGACATGGGAGCATGAGTTTTAGCCAGGAATTAGTCAGAATATGTAACATTCTTTCAGGAGAAGCTGTTTTGCTAGAGGATCTTCTTAGCCCATGCTTGTTCAAATCGAACACACGTAAACCTAAACGAGACATTTCTTTGTAGGGATGCCTTTTCTAGATGAAATTCTCTGTTAGTTTCCAAGTTTTGTCATGAATAGGCCTTTGACGGTTGTATTGGATTAGGACAAAAGATGGTGGTAAATGCAACTGAAGAAGAGATGATGTAAAGAATAAGACAATATTTAGTATATCCTTTTAAGGTCTGTCGACATGGCGGTTGTCTTGCAGACTCGGGTGTCAATAACATTTTTCCATTGACTGGCTAATTTAGAATATGCGGTGAAAGGATTATTCCTTCTATTATGCATGATTATGAGTTGGATTATGTATATATATACACGTTAGATGTAACGTGAGTGTATGCATGTCTGCGTGCTTGGGTCTGTTTTGATGTATGTCTGTCTGAATTCAAGGGTGCATGTGACGACATCCATGTGTTTATCTTTAACATTTTTGAAACTTGTTTTGTAGCATTTCATGTATCAAATTCTTTATGCAGGTCACTATTTGCTTCAAGGTGTATACATTCTGGAGATTGCATCTTGAAGATTCCTTACAGCGTTGTATGTTCAGCTCTATAATTGTACCTCTTATGGTTGTCAATTTGTTGTAATCAAAATATTGCTCTAAATCCTTTGTTTTCATGATTGTGGTTCATATTGGCACTGGAATATAGCTCCTAAATTCTTTGTTCTCATGATTCTGGATTGCAGCAATTAAGATCAGATAACATCCTGCCAGAAATTCAGCGTTTCTTGGGAGATGCTGCAAGCAGCCATGCTCGACTTGCTTTGCTTATTTTGTTTGAAGAAAATCTGGGCCAGGTATCGTCCAAATTGATTGCTTACTTCACGAGTAATCAAGTGGATAAGATCATTGGCAATTTGTTTGTAGAAAGTTGTACCATTTGGACCTTTTGATTATTGGAGTTTGAAACGGTATAAAAATGTTTGGGGAAATCAATATAGTAGAACAAATTTTCATCATTTTTCATTTGTGCAGGCATCTGAATGGGAGCCATATATAAGTTGTCTCCCTCAAATGGGTATGCTTCATAGCACGGTAGGCATGTTGATTTGATCAAGTGAAAGATGGTTTCGTATACTATGATTACAATGATAGTTTGGAAATATTAGCACTAAAATGGCTTCCTATTATGGTGGTTAAAATAGGTCAGCAAAACTTGGTTCCTATGGAGGTGAGTTATGGATGCAAGGTAGACAAGTGGGGCTTTATGGTCTTGGAAATTGAAAATTATACAGAGTGCATGAGTTGGAAAAATATGCAAAACATATGATATGTTTAATCAGTAAAATGATTCGTATTTTTTATATCCTATCATTAAATATACAATAATCAAGCATGTAGAGCCATATAATACTACGTTATTTTCCCCATTCTTTAATACTAATCACAAGCATACTTAATTCAATGTTGAGATGGCCAACAGGGGATTACCCCAAAACTCCAGGGCCTCAGAAATGAGAATATCCTTTGCTGGCCACAATTTCCTGCGAGAAGAGTGAAACGAGGTTTATATGGTGTCTCATGTCCTGTTTCGCCTGTTTCTCAGTTGATTCTAAAATGAAGAGGTGATGCAGACAGAAGCAAGCTCCTTGTGCAAGTCTTTAAAGTGTTCCAGTTTCTTCTTGTTGTGCAGACTGCCCACGCAACTCTAAAGGAAGAATTAATGTCTTCCTAAGCATGTTTATATATGTATATTATCTTTGCACTATTTTTTAGCATGCCAAATTTGCTAGATCAAATGATAGTAGATTGAGAACTCTAACTATGGGGGATTTTGTTATTTTCTTTTCTCATTTTTGTACTTTTCATTTCTACCCAAGGAAAATGGAATTTTGTCCCCTTTGCCTCATTCTTGACTATTTAAATACTAGATCCTTTTCCTTATGTTCACTAGATTGCTTTCTGTTTCACTGCAATTATTATGTAAATTTTAGTTTTGCACTGCAACTGGATTGTTAAAATGAAATGTTGTTCTAAACCTGTCCACTAGCCCTCTAAAATTAGAACGGTTTGTAATACTTGTTAGAATGCAGCACCCATCTGAACCATCTATTTATCCTTTTACATTAGTTACAGTCTACTAGGATCTCACAAGAACCTTTCAGGTATTCTGGAGTAAAGATGAACTTGATATGGTTCAGTGTAGTCCAGTATATCAAGAGACTATCCATCACAAGGCTTGCATAGAGAAGGATTTCATAGCTGTGCAACAGGTTGATATTATCTTCTGGGTAGTATTGCAGCCTCTATTTCCTTTTCAATTAGCTTGTCTTTATCTTGTTCTCTCATTAATGCGTTTAATGTTTCATCTCCAATATTATGTAAGAGAATCTTCCTTAAAATAGCAAGGATTTCATATGCTGCTTTGCATATATATTTCTTTTCGTTTCTTGTCTGTAGAAGGGGTGGAAAGGTTATCACTGTCTTAACCATCGTGTTAGTCATTCTAGAATCTGGATTTAGTTGTTCTTAATTTGGCTTGCATATCTATTAAATTAGCTAGTGGGCTTTCTATATCTTAATTATCTTCTTGTTGGGTTCTAAAAGCTCTAATTGAGTAACTAGTGACAGACATCCATGTCTCACTGGAATAAGTTCCGAAAGTTTATCTAAACCCTTGCTTCTCAAATCTTCAATATCTTGTGAATTTTTGTTTTAAAGTGGGTACACTTGTCATTTGTGGCCTTTTGGGCTCCAATTAACAGCCTTATCTCATTTATGCTCTCAAATTGGTAAGATATGCTTATAGAGTGTTTTGAAGGCTCCTATATCTATGTGTGTATATATATATATATATATTCACTTTGAGACTCTATGTGTATGTGTTTGTTTGTGTGAGTGTGTGTGCTTGTGTCAGTCTGTGTGTGGGTGGGTGGCTGTGTGTGGGCGTGTATGTGCAGAAAAACATATGGTCTCCTCCTAAAGTGTTCACCATATATCATTTGCAAACAAGATTGTGAAAAATTTGAAAAAAAAAGTAGGAAATCTTTTTTTTTAATAGAAAATGCGGTGATTTCCGACAGCAGTCCTGGGGGACCTGAGCGCCTTGCCCTGGCCTAGGCGGTAAAAGTAGGCGGCCTGCCCCTAGGTGGCCACCTAGGCGACTGGGCACCAGGAGGGTGCCCAATGCCTAGCCCTGGGCAGCTGCTCAGGGTCTGCGCCTCGCTTAGGGACGAAAATGCCCGCTGTTGAGGGGCATTTTTGGGTTATTTGATAAAATTAAGATTGTAAAAAGTGGGGTTTTGGTTCATTTCAAACCTAAACTCCATTAGAGTCAAAAAACTCGATTTTTGTGATTTCTATAGGGTCAAAGGGTTTCTCAAAGTTATGAGAAATCAATCTAACCATCACCGATTGATATTAGATTTAGTTTGGAGATTTAATAGGTCTATTAGATGGTTTTTTGTGTATGGACTATGGAGTTTGGATTATGGCATGGATTATGAAGTGCATGGAGTTTGGATTATGGTATAGACAATGGATATGGTCTAATCCTCTAATCGCTGGTTTGAAGTTTAAACTTAACAGTTTGAGTTTGGAATTTGAAATGCATGGTATTATGGACTAAAATATGTCTCAATATGTATTTCTTAATTTTTTACACAAAATATGACCTTAAAGCGACTTTTTATTCTACTGGGCCGCCTAGTTTCTAAGCGTCCAGGGCGGCCTGGACCCCCCTGACCACCTAGGTGCCACCCGGCATTTTTAGGAACACTGCTAGTGATGATTTTGAGCTAGGGAAAACATTGTAACAATCTAGTGGACCAAATCCTTTTACTTATACATGTGTGCATGCATGTGTGTGTGTTTGTGTCTGACCTAATATCTTTCACCCACTTTGATTTTAGTTCTGTGCTATCGTCAGTTCCAAAGAAATTGACTTAGTTTATGAATGCACCTGTTTAATTCGTGCCATTTCCTCCAATTAGAGTGAATATCTTAGCCGTCCTTTGCTGCACTTCTCATCTTTCTTTAATCTACTGCTTGTTTGTCCAAGTTTCCTTCTTGACTTACAAAAAAGCTCCAACATAAAGTAAGGTTCACTACATCGAATTATATTAAAAATAGTAATGAGCACCAAACAATAAAAAGGGACATGAAAAAGTGTAATTCACAGAGAACAGTCCATCATAAAGTAAGATAAGGAACTCAATGTACTAACAATGTTATTAGAAACAAAATAATAGAGAAAGCATACTTGATAAATTCATTTATCTTGTTTTTGGATTTTATGTTTGTGTTATCATCTTTCTCTTTGTCCATTTTCTTCATAAATTTGCTACTTTCCTCTTCCATTTGCCTTTTCTTCACTTTCATGTTTTTATTCTTTTTCTTTTTCATAGGAAGGAGCTTGTCCCAATAGTCTTTTTCTTTTTCATTAGGAAGGAGCTTGTCCCAAGATTGAATACTGCCAATCAATTCAAACGAGGAGCTTGCTGCCTCCCCTCTTATTTCCCCTTTTTCCTTGTGATAAAAGAGGAAGGAGATTTGTTAAAATAATTAAAATTGTCATTGAATGGGACGACAGTCCTTTATTACAAAAATTAAAACTGATGCAAATAATGGAAGGATAATTTTTCAATGGGACAGGGCTGTATGTTATATAATTGCCCTCCTACATTTATTGTGTGGTAAGCGAGGGATGACAAACCTAGTAAGATGGTCTGACACCCCCATCAAATCAGGCTATGTGCTATTCATAAAAAGGGGGTCACTTGTCACAGGCAAACAGAGATGAATATGGAAATAGAGTTACTCGAAAAGGGAAACTCTAAATCAGAGAACTGGTTGCTACAAAACGAGCTGCCTCAAAAGAGTCAACCAACTTCCACTCTTCTTTAGCTATACATTCAGCTCCCTCTTAGCTTATCCAAGGAAATGGTTGGAAGCCGTTTTGTCAACCTTTTATTGATCCTGCTGCTTTAGAGAACACCTTATTTGGGTCGGACTCGAATGGCAAACCAGCGATGATCATGATATGTCATGAGCTCGCCTGATTCCAGCCACTATATGCTACTTTCCGAATAGGCTTGACCAATTCAAAGTAGACTCCATGTTTTGAAAATTGTTCACCAAAATCATTATTAGGTTTTGTTGTAGCATATTCTTCTTTATTCAACATATGCATGTCTAGATGCATGCTAAGGTTAATTGACATTCTCTGATTTTGTGTTGATTTTTCCAATGCTTGTTGTATATAAACTCTTTGGATATCATTATCTTTTGAATTTCTTACCTTAGCATTTGATTTTGAATATAAGCAATTATTTGCAGCCTATGCTTCTCTATCACACAAAAGGTATTAGTCCACGTTTTATTACTAAATATGAGTTGGGGTAGGCAAGTGTGGTACTTTATTCCCATAATTCTTGTTTCCCTGGAATAATTTGTCCAAATTTCCTTTCTCATCTATAATTTAAATTTTTTAATCAATTCATTTAAATGTTACAATTAATGGGTGTGGTGTTTGCAAATGCTAAGTCATCTGTTTCTGCTTCCCTAAAATTAAAATCCTGGAGTTTTCTAATTCATGTTTTTAGGATTGATATCCACCTAAAAGTAACAACATGATAACTCAATTTGTAGGAGTGCCGATATTAGACTAAGAATCATTTTATATGAACAAAATATATGATTATCTCGAGTACCTAAATGTCAAAACCTTATCTAGATCTTTACTTGTATTTTTTTTTATTTTAAAAAAAGTAAATTGGGGTATATCAGTGCCAACTATTGAAGAAAGAATGGGAGATCACTTTACATTTAAAAATTTCTTAATAAGAAATAATAGTTGATTTAGGTACAGATGGTTGTTGGTAATTTTGTTTATATAAAAATAATTGACTTGATCATATGATAATCGATTTGTTGTAACTCTCTCCCCCCTCCTATCTTATGTTAGAATTTTTATTCCTATAGGAGAGTCAATGAGATTCAGTTTTTACTGACATTTTAACTATTATTGATGTTTTCCGTTCCTCTTCTTTGATACTTTTCCTCTCACCTCTTTTCATTGTCTGTAACACATAATGCACAACTATTTAAAGTTATGTCTTTCTTAATTCTATGTGCATAATCTGGAACTCTGTGTTTCCATGCTCTAATTCATGGAAATGGTGCATACATATTGCTCCTACTCCAAATCTCATGTTCATTCATGTGATGTAGGCCTGTTATTTTTGTTAAGGAATATAAATTTATCATGATTTCAGGCTCTTGGACACCTCCCTCATTACTGCAGAGATGTGACCTTCGAGAAATTTATGCATGCATATGCTTTAGGTAGGAAGCTTTATGTTAAATTTTACTAGCTCTGTAATTCTTTTCCTTTGCATCTAAATCACATGATTGATTATCAGTATGTTTTTTTTGGAGAAAAGTATAGATTATCAGTATGTTAGTGCATCATCTATTCACTAGTGTATCTTATTGTAAATTCAAGTGCTAATCAGGCTAGAGGTTCAGATGATTGGTAGCAAAACACAGGATTCTGTATTTCTGTTCTTCTTTTGTGAGCTTGATCTTGTTTTCTTTGAGATACAAAATTGTGATACAGTATGAAAATTAAGTTCAAAGAGCTAATAGTGCTCTATGTCCATTCAACTCATCTGTGATTGATTTGTTGGGGTCACCACTAGCCTCCATCTCCCACGGTCCAGCTTTTTGTGGTGACAATTTGAGTGTAATTACAGAAGCTTCTTATTATACATTTTATGACCAGCTCATCACTTTGACGTCAACAATTATTTCATTTGATAGTTGTCCGTTGAAAACAATATTTCTTAGAGCATATAATTCTATTGACAGATTATGTAACTCTTTGATTTGACGCATGCATTATTTTTATTCCTTAGCATTTTCTATGTAATGCTTTTGGGTTTGAGGAATAGCTGGGTTATCTAATGCATGAAAACCTAACAGGCCTATTAATATAGATCTGCCTATGAATCCGGTCCTAGTTACATATTTGGGCATCATGCATGGTTTTTTCTTCTGTAAGCAATCATGGGTCTGGAAACTATTCTCTTCTTCACATTAATTTATTGTTGAACTTATTTTCTCGTGCATTATTTCTTTCTGATAATCATGCAGTGGAATCACGCGCTTGGGGAACATCATCTAAAGAGCTTTCTCTGGTATTGACAGACTCTGAAGTGTTTAGATCATTATTGGGGTTGTTTGTGCTTTAAAATGTAAGTTTTGAGCTTTGCAAGTGATGTACCAATGTAGCTTCTTCATTAATTTTGTAACTTATGTAGATACCATTTGCGGACTTTCTAAATCATGATGGACGGTCTGAGGGAACCTTACTCAGCAATGAGGATAAAGAAATATCAGAGGTTTGTTATCATTAACGTTTCCAAGTCCTCTGCTTAGTTAAGCTCATTGGTAGGTTTGTTGGTTCATAAACCAATATATCTAATTGTTAAGACTTTAAGACATATCCTTGGTAAGTCCTTGAAGAGTTATTCTGTATTACATGGCTTATTCGTCATTCCAGCTTAATCATTTTTCTCATTGGATGTGCACTTGTCAAAGTTGATCTTATCTGACTGTGGTCTTAGAAGCTGTTGTTACGTCTCTTTCTAATGTTTATACTTGATCATTATTGTTGATCGGAAATTTTTTTTGGGTCTTCAGCTAATATTTTCAAAACAACATAACCTTTTTATTGTTATTTTCAAAATATTGTAATTCTCAACAATGGATAGAAAATTTCTATTGTTGTTGCTTTGTATTATTAACAAGTTTGCTTCTTATAATGGACATATACAACCATCATTCATAAATTTCTTTGTTGGTTTGCAGTCTGAGCAGCATTTGCCCTCATCTGAAAATACACTGTATTGGGTGGTACTACTACATTGTATTGGACAAAGGAATATGATTAACGAGATTACTCATTGTCAATATAACCAGGATGACTCAAGCTTGGGAATTCTATTTATATGAGCGCTTCCATCTTCCTTAAAATTAAATCTATATTGACTAAATATTGATAATTATATTGGAGAATAGTGATGTATCTTATGAGTAATGACTTGGTGTTTTCCTCGTCGTTTAGAAAATGGCAGAAATAATGGCTTTTGTTGCACCAATACCCCCAACCATGACATTTTATACAAAAGTAACATTTGGGTGTACAAAATAGGGTCCATAGAGTAAATATCGGCTGCTATGTCTATTTCTGTTTTTGCCTCTTCTTTCTTGGCAAAACACTCTATTTTTCTTTATAATAGGCATTACCAATGTAAAATGGAGGCTGACCAGCCTGTTCCATTCTGTTATGGACATTTTTTTAAAACTTGGGTTCGTTTTCAAATATGTACTCTTCTTTTCCTTTAATGATCAAACAAATTAATTTTTTGAAAATAAATAAAGTGAGAAAACGGAAGATATTCCATTAGCATTTTGCAATTTTCACTGGAAAAAGTAATGCACCTTTCTTGTTTATTTTAAAAGAGTAATCTTTAATATCCTTTAGTATTCTTACTATGGATTCTGTTAAGTAGTAATGATGATTGTTACAAGGAAATCTGCAGATGAATTGTACCAGTTTGTCTTATTAATGTGGAATGATGGTGAATTGTGCTGATCAATTTTCGTCTGGCACATAACTGCAGGAGTTCAAACTGTAGGAAAAACCATCATGCTCTTATTCCTTTTCAATGAGTACTATCATCTTTTTTTTTTTGGTGTTGGCGGTGAAAACAATCAAGTCTAATTATTACCGCAAAAAGTTGAAATAAAAGAGAATCTGCTTCTTCTGGCAAATTTCGATGTTGGGAAATTTTGATATAATGAATAAATAACTGGACTGGTTCATGCTATTAGTAATCTAAGAGTCTATTCTAACAAGTGCACCACATCGAAGAAAATTCTATAACAAAGCCTTAGTTGCATGTCACAGGGGATTATGAGAACTACTCCCTCAAAAAAAACGGGAAAAAAAAGGGATTTTGTGAGATTTCCCTTAAAGGAGTAGTCAAAGCCTTCATTTCATTTGAAGAATGAATTTTGGCTAGAGTGATTTTTTTCAACGTTGTTGTGTATGACTGTGTTGAATAGATGCCATTCATCATTGGTATGAAGAATCAAATGCATCACATCATGGTCTTTTTAGTTCCTATGAGTAGCTTACTAGCCTACAGAATTTAGTTTTATCTACACACATTGGGATTATATTAATGGACTTATTGCTGAGTGTAAATTGATGAATGATTACAATCTGTTTGTATGCAAGTTTTTTCTATATGGTTATTCATGGACTTTTACCTTCATTGTCTATGTCCCTTTGGCTGTTCTTGCAAGAATGTATACGCCATTAGAAGTAGGATTCTTCTCCAGTTGTTATGTTCCCGCTCCCTTTTGATTTGCAAAGTGTTCGAAGTTTACTTTTCTATCTCCTTTGGGCACTTTCATTCCTGCTTCTACCAAGAAGGAAGTTTCTAAGGGACAGGCCATTCTAGTTATGATGACCAAGGCTCTCGGCTGCACTCTCCTATTGCATGGAGTAGCACCTGCTTCAATTCCTCCATCTTATCTTTCTGATCTAATCTGGAAAATTTAAGTCTACAGAAACTTTTAGATGACAGAATGATGTGCATTCCTGTAAGGACTGGTTTAGTGTATCCCAGAATTGAGAAAGAAAGTTCTCTATCTAGTAATCGTCATATGTACGAAGCTTATCTTTTTAGTTGAAGTTACCATGGCAAGTAGAAAGTCTAGTAGTTTATCTTTCATGTCTTTGTAATCATTATTGCTATTCTCTGTAGGTTATTGCCGATCGGGGCTATTCTGCTGGTGAAGAGGTAGGGAACCCCTAGTTGCTTTCTTTCATCAATAGTTTTAATTAATGTTGATTTCGTTGGATCGCTTTGCTTGAGAAATCTTTTTTGAAGATATCTGCAGTTGATTCTGAAGTAAGGTGGGGGTTCATTTTCCAAAACGAAAGCCTGTACTTTATGAAGATAAATTGAAAGATATTAGGCTAAGTGGAGGTCAATAGAAGGATTATGCTATTTAGGTACAATTTTTGTATTTTCTTTTCGTGAAAGAGAGACTAGTAGGGAGACTAGTATGGTGCCTACAATTACATATTGGGAAGTTGGAACCAGAGAAACAGACAGTCATAACAAGAAAAAGCATATCTTCTTTTCTGGCTAATTTTTACGTCATCAATGACTTATGGGTTTCTTTGGTTCTTTAATATGTCTGTATGCAATAGGGGCAGTCTGTAAATGCTAAACATCCTGTGATTTCATGTAAATAAATCCTATTATATTTTCTATATGGTAGTGAAAGAACAGCCTGCTTATAATAGTGTGCCTCCTAAAACTTTTCCTTGCATTTCTTCACTTTCATATTATTCCAGTATTAACTTTGATCACCATGCATGACTTCATATAAAATCATGTACCTTCATAAAATCCCATACTGATTCTGCTAAACTTCACAGGAATTCAACTCTAGCAATATTTGTAAAAGAATCACAGCAACTACATATAACTATCATTAGAAAAATGATGTTATGCTTGGCTTCTCGTGGGCATTTGATATAGAATCAACTAATAGTTATTCTGCCATTGTGTTGGCATTAAGACTGTAAATGAAGATGGTGCTCTCAGACGTAAATCAAGGCTGAATATTGCTTATAGTGGTTGCAGCCTTGTGGTAACCCTTTATGAAATTGTGGTAAATAATATCTTAGATAGATAGGGATCGATCCCAAACCTCCTTTTTAATTTTACCTAGATAAGGTTTTGTTCCTATAATCAGAATAAAGATAAATGGATCTTTTCATGACCCTTTATCCATGCAAAGCAATAGATTATAGTGAACCAGATTTGACATATAAATAGAGAGTAACTCATATGTTAACTCTTCAAAGTTTCGTGGACTTTGCAATGTGATATTTCAAGGTGCTGGTACACTTGAAATAATGATAATACAATGGTGCAGCACATGTTAGATTCTTGACAGTTGACCCACCAAAATTATGTTGGTTACCCAGTATGCAAGTCTGTCTACAATATATTTGTTTCCTTGGCAGGTTTAGATGGATATGAAAACAAGCAGTCAGTGTAGGAGGCTGCTGACGAAAGGTTTTTATTTCAGGTTTTAATAAGTTATGGAAAATTTTCAAATGCCTCGCTCTTACTCGACTATGGTTTTACACTTCCATATAACACTCATGACCAGGTGAGATTCAGATGTTTCAGCTGTTAGACATTTGCATATTATTGTCGCTTTGGCAAGAGGAATTCAAACAGATTAGAAGTTATCTAATGCCTGAGTTACTCATTACTTCCACTAAAACAAATTGTTTTCGTCATCTACTGCAAAGTAGCAAGAGAACACTGCAAATCATAAACTCATTTTGTTGTAACCTAGTTTGACATTAAGTAACCTAGGCTACTTGAGTGAGCTATTTCTGACTGTGCTTAGACTATTGAAATGCATTTCATTTGCATCTGTGTGTGTGTGGGTGTGTCAGCACGCACGCTCGTGTGTGTAAAATTTTATTTTTTACATGCTGAATGAAATTCATTGTTCATTATCACACTTATGTTAGCTGTCAAAGTGCATATATACTGATGGGAAAAAAAATCTCCTATTCTGTATATCGGGCTGTGGGATTCTTGTCATTGTTTCGAAATCTCTAGTGGTAAAGAGATAGACTCAAGTCTGGGAGAATTGATCATCACCATTGAGAATAGCATAGTTACACAAAGAAACACAAGGTCAAAAGACCAGTACATCTTTAAGGATGAAAATGATGAAAACATTCCTGATTACATGTATATATATATATGTATATATATATATTCAGGCAATATTCTCCTTCAAAATGGAAAACAGACAACTGGTTTATTCAGTGCTCATATCTGTTTGTGGCCAGTGACTTATTGGAAAATATGATCTTTATATTCTCATTGCCATGAAAAAAGAAAGATGAATCGTTTACAAAAATCATATAAAGACATTGCATACCTAAACCATGCAAATCTACGTAAGAGACATACAATCCAAAATTGCAAATACTAGACTTTGATACCAAAGTAAACTTGACTTGCACACTGAACTGAACACTCAGTGCCTCCCTTAACTTGGAGCATCAACCGATAAAAGTGAAAACTTTCCCACTAAAGCATTCAATTTGTGTTTGGTAATTGACTTTGTAATAAAAATATGCAACCTTATATTCTATAGGAACTTGTGAGAGAGAAATGACATCATTAACCTGCCTTTCTTGAATGGAATGGAATATCAAAGTGTTTTATCTTGTCATTAAAAATTGGATCTTTTCAATCTTGAGAGCACCAGTAAAGTCTTTAAGGAGGGTTGGATGAAGTAACCTGAGCTCCAGGATCAGAGAGAAGCATTTTGCATGAAGTTATTGCCAAGACTCAGCTTTGTCTGTAAATTTTGACACTAATTACCTGTTGAGATATCAAGAAATAAGAGTTTCCCAAGACCATCAAATAACTTGTACTCAATCTGCTCATGTCGAGACAAGGACCACCAACCTCGTTTTAGATAACAAAAGCTGGTAAATATAGATCTGATAAAGAGGACAAATGGGAACCTTAACGAGGAGTAGAACGAACCTCATTTGCAAGAATCTTGTTCTTAAGCTGGTGGTTCCTCTCTGAAACCTCGATGCTTATGGAAGGAACTGCTCCTAAACCTGGTTTTCTAGCAGTTCCTTCCATAATCCTGAAAAATATATTGGTGTTCCCCCGGTCTTTCATTCTCGCATCTTCTTCTGCATTTGATCTGTGCATCTCCAGATAGATTGAACATGTCTGATGATCTGATGAACTGCAGCCTCATGTAATGTTTTTCGTGTTTGTACTATTAATTACCACTCAACACGAGATATATTCGGTGTGGTTATAGTCGAATAAAGCATGTCACCATCCTCAACCATGTTTTAGCATTAGAGGTCAGCATTAAATGCTGTATGAAGAAAATCCTTTGAAGAATAAAGAAATTTGGTCTGAATGAGATGTTGTGAATCTGTCAATGTGATGTCAAAAAACAGTTGTAAATTATGAATTTGACACATGAAATTATCATGAATAGGTCAAGAAGTGCCACAATACCTGTATTGTATGGGTTAGAAGAACCGGAATTCCATTCCAGTGGATAATACAAGAAGTTTCAGATATATCTGCAGTTGCTCAAATTGCAAACAATGAAACATGATTGCCCAATTTCAAGTTTAGAAATAGTGCATCTTGTAATGCACTTCTTGGATTGTTAATTTTCAAGTGTTCATAGATCTACTCGATCTACACTATTTTTTAAGCTTTAAATTTTATAGTTAGAGATGAAAATAAATTTTCAGGCCGTTACAAATATTTCTAGTACCAAAACAATATTTTTTACATTATTTGAAGGTGCACCTTACTTTGATTGTTTAGGGCCTCAGCCTTATACAAACCACACCCTATATATGTATATTTGTGTGTGTGAGTGTGACAAAGATGCCTTTGGGTCACAAATAGCTACAGCATAATACCTTCCAAGTATGAAAATACCCCTGGCTGGTTGACTGCATTTATATCCATACTGAAGCTTTCTGCGTGTTCCCATATTTGAGGAATGCATGTTCTTTTATGCCTGATGCTCCAAAATTACAGTTGCCTGTGAATCTTATGAAGCATTAATAACCTACTTGAGGTGTCCTTTTTAGTTTCAGATTTTCTAGAGAATCCAAATAACGAAAAATTGCGACCAGGTTCAGATTTGGTTTGGGATGTCCCAGTTTGAGCCGTTTTACGAAATGAAATTGGAGCTTTTGGATAAACACCAAATAGCAGCTATGGATGATGCAAATGGAATTGAGACAGTTGGGAATCATTTTACAATTCGGTGAGTATTGATTGAGAATTTTTCTTGCTTATGTGATTTGTATTTGACCAATTGTACATCTAAAGTGGATATTATATGTGGTTTAGACCAATTCACTCATCCTATAGAAGCATTTAGGACTGGAAGCGGTTTCTTGCTTTTGTTACTTTACCAGCAGCTAGACGATGCTATTCCCTTTTTATTGTATAATATATTGTGGATTTATTGACTTATGTATCCATCATTTATTCCTGAACTTTGCCCTTCTATTAGTCATTAAGCCTGTGTGGACTCAAATTCAATGAGCATAAAATCCGAATGTTATGTTTATATTTTTCCCTCCTCATGGTCCTTTACATGTGATAAAAACAGAATTCTATTGAGGATTGTGATGTAGGAGTTGATGTTCAAGTAGATCTATGCATGAAGCAAGCACTAACAAGAAAATAGTTAACAGAGTCTAACATATGAAGGGTGTTTAGGCACTCCAGTTATTTCACAAACATCCAGGCAGCAGATCCTGTATATAACTGGTGCTTATGAACAGTGAGGTTTGCGTGGAAATTTAGGGAAGCTCTTGTATACCTTCATCAAATTTACAAAGTTAGTGACTGGTCTGGTTTGGTCAGTCTCGGCCTTTGATTTAGGATCTGTGCAATAAATGAACTCGACAGGGCCTTAGTCTAGGTTGCTTTCCCTTTCTGTAAACATGAGAATATGAATGAAGTGTTGATAACTTCCTGTGAAAACTTGAAAGGGTTTGTATAAAGCTGTATATTGAAGTCAATGACAAGTTTATCTCTATTACAAAGTACATAATACGATATGTTCTTAACCCAAAAAGAAAAGGCACATAGACTCTTACATTATGGTGTAGAATATAAACCTATATCTAACACCACTGGGCCCTTATTATGCTGTATTGGGCAAGGCTAGGCCAAACCTGGCCTCACCTATCAAGTTTATGGGTGTAAGCATATGCATGCGTGGGTGTCTGTGAGAGTAACATCAATGCGTGGGTGTCTGTGAGAGTAACATCAATATGAGTGTCATGACACATCACTTTTCAAGGACCCTTCCCATTTCTCTTTTCGTTTGTACTGAAGTCTTGTAGTTTTTTAACCAATTGCAGTCCCTTTTTTTTTCTACCAAGTATCAATAACTCATCCTTCCCTTTCTCTTTGTTAGTTATTTATTTTTAAATAAATCTAAATATTTTCAAATAAGATGGATCTCACAATCTTTAGGATAAGAAATTAAATTAGATGTATCAAAACCTTGATTCTCGAAAATAACCTTAATTCATAATATAAACTTTGTATAAGTAGATGTATCAAAACCTTGTTTAGAGAAAATAAACCTTAAATCATAATACAAACCTTGTATGGCCTATTCCATTGTAATGTAATATAAACCCATATTCTACACTGCCTGGCTTGTATTGTGGTGATATTGGGCCAGACCGGACCTGGCCTAACCTCTTAAGGTTAGGGGAGTGTGCGTGCCCACCCAAACCTGGATGATTGATCCATGACCAGGATGAAGCTCAGGCAAAACCAAGTGGTGGTCTAAAGTCTGAACTGACAGGTAAATGGATTTCGAAACTGACTGATGTTGAAGAATCAGTGCATTAGTGATGAAATGCCACTCAAACTCAGAGCTAGCTGGTTCTTCTTGAAATGTGTTGAGGTGCAGCAGTTGACTGGGCATCCAGGGGTAAGCACTTGTTCAGTCCATGCGATGAGATTTCATTTTTCTGTGGTACTCATTTCTTGCAGCTTATTATTCAATTATGTACCTTCTTTTCTTTTCACCGCCGAGTACCCATCTAGTCATCCTTCTCTTTCTCTTATATTGTTTCAAATAAATCTCATTGTTTAAAATATAATGGATGTGAACATCTCAATCTTTATGTTAAGAAATTAAAAAAGAAAAAAAAAGTTGAAATGTATGAAACTTTGAAATAAATGTATCACATTGTTGTCTGTAGAAAAAAAGTTTGAAACTTGGATTATGAACTGGGCCATTATTGGATAGTAACTAAGCTCATATGAAGCTCAAAATGACTCAGGGTCTAGGCCACATTGGAATTGGTTTTAAGATTTTTGGTCTGTAGCTAACAGCTTGGCTTGGACCCCAGTGATATTGGACCGTGATAAGCTCAGATGATGCTTGGTTGAGGCTTTTATCTTATAGATTAGACCTAGCCACTTTTGGACTTTGGTATTGAGAAGTCAGGTGCAAGCGTTGTTGGAGTAGTGTTTGAGCTAACATTAGGAAGCATCATGTGCTAAAAAAACAAAATATGCCTAGTATTCTAACATTTTTTGTAATAAGAATAAAAAGGAATGACACCCTTTTTTATGGGTAGAGATACCACAAACATGTATTTAATAGACGTTGGTGAGAGCGAATCTCTTCCAGAATTGTAGGACCACTTAAATGTGTGTTGTTGGACGGTTGTTGGTTATGCTTCCATGCAAGAAAGATATCGCAAGATCTGTAGGAAGTAGAATGACAATTATAGACAACATAAGAGAGTGCTTCGGTTCAAAAATGCTATTTGGTCAGGTGTGAGGGTAGGAAAACAGAAGAAGAATATCATTTGCTCTAATATAGGCTTGGAAGTTATTGGAAACATATCCCTCGTGAGTCTGATCTAAAAATTTTGTTTTATGCTTTTCTCAAATGGTTTCATCATTGTTTGATACTTTTTGAAGATCTAAGCACATCGTATTCGTGTTTGAGAAAATAGACCCATAGATTCTTTGAAATTTTATTAATGAATGTGATATAGTAGTAGTAGACTGTTTGACAAAATAGAAACAAGGCCCTTGACACCAAAGTTAAGTAAAGAGAAATGCTTGATGGTTTCTTATTGTGGTAGAAGGAGACCGGTGTGTTTTGCCAACTTGCACCTCTTACAATTATCATTTTTATAAACAAATTTTTCGATAACACTGCATGTAAAAGTACATGGTTTAGAAAGAGGGTGTCATCTGGGAGTGAAGTTTTCTTGCCCACAATGTCAACTGCAACAAAGGTTGTCGGATTAGTTACATTCGTGAGAATGGAGTTTGGGAACGTTCTATCAGCCTTAGGGTGTTGTCAACATCCATCGAGCAGCATTTTGAGGATTCCAAAGGGCCCAGTTTTTGCGACAAACAGTGGTGTGTTCTTTCCGCTTGCATGAGCTTAGGACTAGTAGGAATAGCCAAACCACATCGCTGACATCCTGTGGGATAGCTTTGTCGACACACAAGTTTTTTCACCAAGGAGATTAGAGGGCATCATCAAGAGATAGAGTAGGAATCTAATGAAGAATAGATGCTCATGCAGCCTCACAAATAGAAGAAATAACTGAGACTGGCATTGTGCTTTAGCGAAAACCTCATTTGTCTCAGCAGGGAACACAATCTCTATTGATTGTGCATATCCATCTCACTTCGTATGCCTGCAAACTATTCAAGTTGTCTTAAATCGATAGCCGACACTTTCATCTTATAGGGTGGGCCTAGCAGACTTCAACCAAGCCACTTTTGGGCTCAGTTTTAATAATAACGATTAAAAAAACAAGTGGTGGTCTAATGAACTTAGGTGTGGGCAGAGGTATCACAAACATGCATTCAATGAACTTAGGTGTGAGCTAATTTCTTTCAGAATTGTACGAATGCTTAAGTGTGAGTTGTCGGGTGGTTATTGGCTATGCTTCCATGCAAGCTAGATATTGCAACATCTGTAGAAGTAGAATGACAATTATAGACAACTTAAGAGAGTACTTCGGTCCGAAATGCTCTGGAGAGTGGAAGTTCACAAGAGAATGAGTGATTTCAGGGGTATTTCAATGTTTTCTTTCACCAAGCCCATTTGGTCAGGTATGAGGGTAGGAAAACAGATGAAGTATATCGTTTGCGATCCAAGGCTTCACACCAGGATCCTCGGGAAATCCTTGAATTTCTTTCAATCCATATTACCCAGATGGTTGCTGCCGTGGAGGCTTTCCAAAGAAGCCTGCCTGCCTCTGGCCAATGAGAATCCAAGGAGAGACTCAGGAGTGCCAGAAGAGAAGTAGGTGTAACCTAGGAGAGGCCAAAGAGGTGAAGGAGTCGGTTCCACAGATTGAAAGCAAGGCTGCAATGAATAAAGAGGTGAGGGTTGCTCTCTTCTTCACAAAGGAACATGGCACAGCAGTTAGGAATGGAAATACCCCTCTCTTGTTTTTACTGTTGTATTGTGAAGTATCTTTAATCAAAACTATATTTGTAAGACCCAGACGTACATTGAGGAGCCCATGCCAGCAATATGGCATATTATCGTATTTTTTAACTGCCAAGAGGATGGATCTCCTTGGGATTTTAGCTTTATTGTTGTTTTGCATGAGATCTTGCTTGAGAAATGTTGTTTTTCCCTTCCTGAAAGATATTATCTAAAGCAGTGAAGTAAAATCTGCGAGAGGATGGGGAAGGGGCATCCCACTGTCTCTGCGTGCTTTCGCTCGTGTTATGACTGCTACTTCATGCCAGGGTAAACCCTTTTCTTTGATCTTCTATTTCACTAGGTTTTATTTTTTCATAAATATGTGAAATATGACTTCTATGGTGCGTGCTTGCTATGTAATGAATCTTGTCCATAGAGTTGGAAGATTTGGTGAGAGAAGCTGCTCAAAATGATGGACGGCTTGCTCGGCGCCCGTTGATGAATAAGATCAAGGAGATTGAAGCCCATCAAATGTTACTTGAAAGAATCGAGACTCTGATGCAGGGATATTCTCCCTGCATTTTGGTAGTCTTTTTACTTTTATTGTGTTTACGTATTCTAGTAGTGGGAGACTATGTTGATGGCTCCTAAATTTTAATTATGTTTTTAGTAATTGAATTATCCTTTTTCTCGGTATTTAGAAGGTTCCAAAGTTCAAACTAATTTTGAGTTCAAACTAATTTTGAGATTCAGGTTTTAAAAAAGAAGAGAGAAAAACAAGGAAAGCCATTTTCATTGGTCTAAGTTTGGGTTGTGTTGACCCAACGTTTCTAATTATCAAATGTGTAGTGATTAAAGAATTGTTAAATTGAGGAAACATATATTAGATATTTGCTGATGTTCTAAGTGGAATAATTAAGCTCAATTATTTCTGATTTGTCAGAAGACAAAATGATAATAATGATCATCATCATTAGAGTCTTATGTCAACTATTTGGGGTTGGCTACATGAATTCTATTATACTATTCTGCTTTATCAAGGGTCATACCTTTAGTAAGAACATAAATCTCCATATCTTTTCTCACTACTTTCATCCATATCTTTTTGGGTCTTCCTCTTACCCTTTTAGAGTTCCATTTGAATCAAATCACACCTCCGAACCGGTGCTGTATTGGGTCTACACTACCTATGATCAACCCTCTTAAGTCTACTTTCCTTCCCTCATCTTATCACCTATTGGAATCACCTTTAAATTCTCTCGAATATATTCATTCCAAATTCTTTCTTTTCTTGTCTTACTACTCATCCATCTCAACATTCTCATCTCTACAACACTCATCCTATGGGTATATCAAAATTCAAAATTATAAGACAAAATAATAGATGTCAAAGTTCTCTGAGCATGTTAGAACTCCTCCAGTTTAGCTCTCCAACTTCTCAATCGCTTATTTGTGCTTATAAAAGTGTTGATCCCTCCATAAAGCAAGTTGTCATCTCCTGAAGCTTGAATGACAGAGAGAGAGGGGAGGAGGGGGAAGCAAAGGTGGTGGTATTTTGGCAATCAAAATTTTCTTTGGTATGGTCTGTGTGGTTGGGGCAGTCATTTGGAAGAAATATCCATTTATGTGTTGAATGGTTCTGTTTTGATTTGTGTGCTTTGCAGTCCATGCAGTTGAAGAATACGTGTACTGAGAACAGCCAACTTGAAATGCGGAGAAAGATGGCAATTGATCTTCTTTCAGGAGAGCTGCGAGTTCTTCGATCAGCATCCATGTGGTTGAAGAATTATTGCACCAGCTTATCTGGGGGTTAGCCACTATCGAAGCTTCATTGAGTTTTGCTCTTCACCTAAAAAGGGTTTCTTTCTTTCCCTGCAAAAATGTCTATCTAGTCTCCTCAATGTGATTACAATAGTATATTCAAAAAAGAAAAAATTAACGCGCATTTTGTCATCTATGTGGTTTTACTTATGCTCCTCCTGTCCTCCATGTTCTCAAAGAGGGGATGAACATTGCTGTTGCAAGGCAATTTTGTGCTCTCTCTCTCTCTCGCTCTCTCTCTCTTCATACACAACTTGGAACGGGTGCTCTTGACATCATGTTGTAGCTCCGCCTACCCCGACCATGGTGCCAATAGCCCAGTTTTTTCTGCTCTCCTTCTCATGCATGTGCATGTTTGTTTTTAGAAAACCGAATTTGTGATAATGAGAAAGTAAGTAGAGTAGCATGAAAATAGATGGATCAAATGACCTGCATACAAATGCTATTCATTTGTAATAAATCCATGCATTCGTCATCATCATCATTAACCCTTTTTTCCAACTAATTGGGGTTGACTGTATGAATCTTAATCTATCATTCTGCTTTATTAAAAGGCCATACTCTCAAGAAAGTCATAAGTTTGGTATCTTTTTTCACTATTTGCAACCATGTCTTTTTTAATCTACTCCTTATCATTTTTTAGCCTTCTATTTGAACTAACTCACACCTCCGAACAATTATTGTATTGGGTTTGTACTACATATGGTCAGCTTACCTATATCTACATTATCACATCTTATTGCTTATTGATGCCAACCTTAAATTTTCTCAAATGTATTCATTTTGAATTCTTTCAGTCCTTGTCTTGTCCTCATACATCTAAACATCTTTGTCTCAGCTACACTCATTTTATGGGTATGTTTTTTGACCGTCCAATATTTCACTCCATGAAGTAAAGTTGGTTTCACGATTGCCTATAGAATTTGTCCCTCAATTTCATTAGTATGTGATGAAGACATAAAACTTTGATTGCACATCTGTATTTTTCTTACTCAATTCTAATTTTATGTACGATATTCTCCTCATTCTCTTTATTTTTTCTGGATTGTCCACCCAAGATGTTGATAGTACGTTCTTTTTGGTATTTTTGGCTGTCAATCTCAACTAGTTCTTCGTCTTTACTTCTATTATTACAAAACTTGCATTCTATGTACTTTGTCTTTGTCCTGTTAATTTTAAAACATTTAGATTCTAGAGCATATCTCCAAAGTTCTAACTTTGTGTTGACCCCGTTTGGGTCTCATCGATCAAAATTGCATCCGCGAACAACATGCATCATGGTACGTCATCGTATAAGTCTCTAGTTAAATCGTCCACAACTAAGATGAAGAGGTATGGGTTCAATACTGACTCTTGATGTAGACATGTTGTTATTGAAAGCTCACTTGCCTCTCCACTAGTTGTTTGTACACTAGTTTGTGCTCTCTCGTACATATATTAACTAGTCGATGTAGTTTTTGGAGACTCCATTCTTGTTCAACACTCATCAAATCAAATTTTAAAGTAAATCATAAGCTTTTTAGATCAATAAAGACCATGTGGAGATGAATAAATCTATGCATTTCAATTTTATAATCAAAATTTTGTTTGACATATAAAGTAAAGGACTAGAAGGAGCATTCAAAGGTGGAAAAAGAATGCCAATTAGAGCAAAAGATTAACTAAATATGTAAAAAGATTGTATACTAGGAGACCATTTATCTTTGTTATAAGGAGGTCATAAAATATTTTTAGTTGTGTCACGAAGTTTGACAAATTTTTTTTTGAACTTCGAATCGAATCAATAACACACTCACAATCACTTGATTTGTAATCCAATAAACAAGAGTGGTTGTGACCTCCTTGTAGTAAAAGTAAATGGTCTTTTGTATACTTTATTATATGTAAATTTGTTCATTTGGATTTGGAGAAAAGATTAAAAACAAATAGCAAGTTGGCTGTTTTAAGCATCTTCCTCGTGTTATTTTTTGAGGTTGTTCATGTTTTTGGTGCACTGGCTCTAAAAAAGTTTGTCTTGCATGAGGTACAAACTAATAAAGAACCAATCTTCAATATTTTAAGGGTTTTGTTAGGCTACACTACTTGTGGTGTAGACCCTTGAAGTGTTTAACATTTTTAGACATTTAGATACCCTAATCCTATAGTATAATAACTTTTTGTTTAGGGGTATTTTATATAATTCATCAAGCGTAAACTATAAATTTTTAATAGAAATAAAAACATTTATTAACAAGGGAAAATATCTCCATAGACCCCATTTTCAACATTCATTTCTCCATTGACCTAAAGTTGTAAAACTTATCTTACTACATAGAAGTTCACTCTTTTATATCTCCTAACCCCCTAAACATATTTTATTCATTCTTTATTAATTTTTTTGACCTAAACAAATTTAAAAAAGATATTGCTTTTTAAACCCCTCTCTCTCTTGACAAGATTCCTTTTCTCTCTCCCCCGATCAACCTCCCAAACCCCTCTCTCTCTCTCTCTCTCTCTCTCTCTCTCTCTCGTACTACGTACGTAGGTACGTACGTACGTACGTAC
>NW_006500104.1:3939954-3986822 GCF_000471905.2 Amborella trichopoda
TATTGGGGCGAAGTGTAGTTTTGCTAGCAAACTGATCGAGATTATAGAAAGGAGGTGGAATACCAAATTTGGACGTCCAATTCATTATGCTGGTAAATATATATTTATATCATTAGAATGTTTCATATTAAATCATTTTTTATGAAATTGTAAATGATATTTTTCTATCTATATATATTCTAGGTTATTATTTCAACCCAAAATTTTTCTATTTGACACCTGAACATCCCTACAAGATTACGGAAGGGGTCAGATACATTATTGCAAAGTTTGAGAGAAGCCATCGAAACCAAGTAGCAGCAATACAAGAGATATTATTTAATGTTTGGGTAAGAACTTTATTGAGTTGTTATATTTGTGAGGAATAATGCACTAAAACGAAATATATTTGTTTTAACTTGCTATGTATAGGGATGTTATAGGATCCTTTGAAACTAGACTTGCCAGGAATTCTCGAACTGAGATGGATCCAGGTTATCCCCTAGCTAATCTTTTGTTCATTTATATATTTAATCTTATGAATTGTTCTTGCCTTTACAATGCTTTTTGCATTTTAATCCAGCTGAATGGTGGGAGATATATGGTACTGATGCACCTCACCTAAAGATGATAGCATTCAAGGTGCTCTGCCAGACATGTTCTGCTACTGGCTGTGAGCGCAATTGGAGTACGTTCCAATAGTTGCACACTATCAGGAAGAATCGACTCGCTTCGGAGAAGCTTCATAAACTAGTCTACGTTCATTACAACTTAAACCTATGAGAGCGACAAATAAGAAGGAAGCTTGAAGACTATGGGCCGATAAACTTAGACACAATATTTGTCACAGACACATCAGTCCAATGGGTAGTAGAAGAGGAGGAGCCAATGTTGCACAAGAGAGCATTCCTTGAGGCTATCGATGAGGAAGATCTTGAATAAGGTGATGAGCAGCATGAAAGAGGAAGCAGCCAGCCAACGTATCCACAATTCGTTGGAGATGTCGATGACATTGCACCTAATGAGGGAGAGTAGGAAGGGGGTCTAAGGGAAAATGAGAGCTATCCCAGCCATATTATTCACATATCGAGTCTCAACAACAACATGGTAGGGATGAGCATGACAGTGTAGGTGAGCATGAAGGATGAACAAGCTTCGAGGATTTTGGATTGGGAACACAATAGAACACTAACACTCAGGGATTTGGGTATAATCAGACACCTACTAATATCGATGATTCGTTTTTAGATCGAATCAATGAATTGTTAAACGAATTCAATCAATGGCACCAGCGTGACCAAGAAGAAGAACGACGTCATCTATCATTTTTTTTTTAGATCATATGTTATTAATTGTATGCTTTATTGTAGTCCATGTATGTTGATATACTTATTCCATGATAATTCCATGTTTATCCTTTTGTGTGATGTAAATTAAATGGTAAATAGTAGTTCATGCAAGGAAAGAACATATCAATATTCGCATATTCATGCAAATAAATGAAAATTCTTAATGGAGTACGCTCATTTCTTATTGAATTCCTAAAAAACAATATTTATAATGAATTTAAATAATTTTTTCGGATTTTTTTGAAGCTTAATCTGACCGATTCAGTCTATTCCCGATTCGGATCGTCGATTCGAATATCCAAATCGATTTTTGAGGTGCTCGATCCGGATCACCGATCCGCTTTTTAAACCATTGGCCGTGACTAATTTATAGTAGGCTATCTTCCTGATGTGGGTTTAAGTTGTGTCTTGAGAATGTAAAACTATATATATATATATATATATATAAAGATTATTCAAACCAAGACTAATAGTGTAGTGTGGTTAAGTCGGTATGACCTACCTCTTATCCTATTTTTTGTCCAATAAAAAGAAGAAAAATAAGTTAAATAAATTAAAAAAAAAATTTATCTTGACAAAAAATAAAAATAACAATAAAGAAAAAGTTATATTGAAAAAAATAAAAGTTATGAAAAAAAATAAAAATTATTTTAACAAAAAAATAAATTTTGTCAAATAAATAAATGTTATCTTGACAAAAAATATAACTTATTTTGACAAAAAAAAGTTACATTTACAAAAAATTAAAAGTTATGATAAAAAAATAGAAGTTTGACAAAAAAATAATTTTTTGTCAAAAAAGTAAAAGTTATTTTGACAAAAGATTTTGGTGGTTATTTTTTATAAAAGTTACCTTGACAAAAAATAAGAGATTTTAGTGCTCATTTTTTTTTATCGATTTAATCCATTTTTTATTGTTTTCCATGTATGATGATATACTTCATTCATGATAATTCTATGATTTTTCTTTTGTATGATGTAAATTTAATTGTTAACATAAGTTCATACAGGGAAAGGACATCTCAATATTCGCATATAGATAAAAAAACTAAAAGATAATAATGTGGTACCCCCATTTTTTATTGGATTCCTGAAAAAAAATATTTACAATGAATTTAATAATTTTTTTGGATTTTTTTTTAAGTTTAATCCGACTGATTCCCGATCCGGATGGGTTATTGGGGTGATCGATCTGGGGTACTGATCCGTTTTTTAAACCGCTGATTTAGATAATCAATTATCATGGGTATATTTAAAATAATTAAAAAAATTATGTAAAAATGAAAAAATAAGTATTCCCGATTAAAAGCCTAAAACACTTTCTAGTCTTTGTCAAAATGAAAGAATATATTTTTTTTTTAAAAAAAAAAACAAATAAATGCCTTAGTTTTTGAGATTTTTTAAGAATTATTATCTTTTATTTTTTAATATTCCCGAGTGGGACACCCAATTGGGGGAAGCACATTTGAAACTCAAATCGAGTACTCAAACATTATTTCAGACAACCTCAAAAAAAAGAGTCACTGGGCAAAAATGGACATTGTTAAAATCATCATCATCATCAGAGTCTTTTATCAACTATTTACGGACGGCTACAAAAATCCTAGTCTGCCAAGCTGCTCTATCAATGATCATACCATCAATTAGGCCATGCATCCCCATATTTTTTTCACTACTTCCAATTATATCGAGCCTACGCTTTAGTTTTTTTTAGTCTTCTATTAGAACCAACTCACACTTCTTAACATATATTACATGTGCTTGCGTTGCACATGACTAATCTACTTAAGTTCACTTATCTTAATGCTTATTCCAAAATCAAACCAAAATTTCGGTGTCCTATTATTTTTTCAGCTGGGCTTTACCAGGACAATATACTCGTGGAGTTATAAAATCATTCAACTCTATCTAATGAAAAAAACTACAATAATATTATCTATATTTAGCACAACACTCCCAAAGATAAATATGATACTCTCCTTCCTTCCATGTAAAAGACAATGCACTCCTAACAGTCCGATTATTAGTCTGATGGATTATTAGTCTGATGGCTATGGTGATTGTAGAGGTAAACGTCTCAGTATGGCTCTTCAGTAAATTTTGGGGAAACTATCGTAGATATACTTTCATTTAAGTGTAATGGAAAAAAACTCTAAACTTTCGTTTATCTCATTTACACCTTTATTTTTTGTTTTTTTAACCAAAATGACATTTATGGTAGGCGTATTATCGTAATAGTTAGTGCATATTATCCGGTACTTTAAATATTATAATATTTAGAGAATTTTATACGGTATTTTAAGTACTATAATACTAAGGGCATTTTATACAGTACTTAAAGTACCGTAATACTGAGGGCATTTTATATGGTATTTTAAGTATCGTAAACTTACATCGAGCAGGCGTTTTAAGTATAGTAAACACTAACCGATGTTATACGGCAAACTCTTTTTATATTTATCTATTTCATCTCTAATTTCTTTTATGTTGATCTATTCTTTCTCTTTGTTTATATTTATCTATTGAGTAATAATCTTATAAGACCCTTCCTTACCCATGTGTGTAGGACCCCAAAAGATCACTATTAAAGTTCGTATGGACCTCTATAAAAGTTATCACTTGGGTGTAGGATTTGACTTTTCTATCGATCCATGCCAAATTTAATAGTGATCATTTGGGGTCTTACACGGGTGGGGGTGGGTCCTATAGGATCATTTCTCTTATCTATTTCATCTTTAATTCTTTTTATGTTTATTTATTTTATCTCTTTAGTTATTTTTCATATTTATTTATTTTTTTCTATCTCATTTTTTTTTAAATACTTATTACTGTATTTAAATTACCGTTATGTTCTTTACAATAAAAAGACTATCGTGAATGTTATTTTTGTCCCAAAAAAAATCAAAAATTGGGAGAAAAGATGTAGGTGAGGTTTTTAAAAATTTTAGTTTTTTTTCGATTATAGTAAAATATAGAAATATTAGTGATAATTTCCCAACCAAATTCAAAACCGTTTGGAATACCGGGCAGGGATCTCTTCCCCAATAAATTACCAAAAAAAGGAAACGAAAATTTGAGGGCATTTTGGTAATCATGGATAATTAGGTTTGAGAGACCAGGGTAGTAGAGGGGGTGGGATCCTACAAATGGTAATATATATATATCCATGGTTTTATGATTCTATCAGCTCTGACAAAGTTTGCAAAACCAGTGGTACGAAATTTAGGGTTGCAGTCTACAGTTTTGAGACGATCATTAGGAAACATGGCTTTTGAAGATGAGAAGAGTAAGAAGAGACAGGGCCATGAAAAACCTAAACCTCTTCCTGTTGATCCAATGGAGTATACCATCCTCAAAGAGGGAGATGCAGAGATTCTCATGCATGGAAACGATGTTTTCTACAATAAAACTCAGGTACTTAACTGGGATTTTTAATATAACATAAAATGGTTGTTTCTGTTGAATGAAATATTGAAATCTTTGTTGGTTCGCCTTTGTTTTTATTGGATTCAATTTTTTTTTTCCTTTTTTTTTTTGGTTGTGAGCACATTGTAAAGAGTTTATTTTTCTGTTGTGTACGGTACTTTGTTGTCAAATTGGATTTCTGTTCTGTATATTTCTGAAAACTAATAAAGTTTTCGCTTTTATAGTCGAAACAACGAAATTGGATTCATAATTTATTAAACTCCTTATGGTTTTTCTTTCTATTGTTTTCCCAACTGATCAATGGTCTGCTTTCACTTTACTTTGCTTTTCTTTATTCGATTTTCTAAGAAATTTGTGTATTTTTAATTTATCTAATTATTTTATGCTGCTAAGGCTTTCTGGTATGAAACAGCTTACTTGGATTTCTTTGTTAGTTGTTTTATTTGATTATTCAAGATATGTTCTTTTCTTAAATTTGCTTGGAACTAAACATGCTGTACCTTTTGTTGGCATTACAAGTTTTGAACGCTGAATACTGATATCCTTTTGGTGGCATTGGTTTCAGTAAAAGGGAAATCTGTCATCATTTTCCCTTCACTAGTGTGTGACCTTGAAATCGTATTATCTGTAGATGCCAAAAAAAAGTTGCTCCTTTGTAGATTGCCTTATTGGGTTATTTATGCCTTACTGTGAGTGCTAGCATTGATTGTATTCAGGTAACCTTTCATACTATTCTTTCAGAAAATTGGATTCTGGCATACTGTGGTTATTATGTTTCTTTCCCTGGTATATTCTGATGGTTATGGTTTATGACCTGTATCAGTCTATTTTTTGACATAGAAGAAAATCTAGAATCTAAATTTTGAAACACATCCAGAAAGCAATTTTTTGATGTTCTTCTTAAAACCTTTTTGATGTTCTTCTTAAAACCGTTAATGAGAAGTACTAGATTTTATGATTGTGTGCCTTTTATTTGTGTCAATCTCTTCACATTGTACGCATTATATGAAAGAATTCTCCATCATATGTATATCTTACCAAAACTACCATCTGTAATCGTTGGCCTTCTTGTTGATCTAGTGGCTTGTGGGTCATGCAATTAATGGTGACCGGTGGAACCATCCTCTTGTTAATAGATTTCCATTGTTATTTTTGCTGGGTCAATGTAATTTTCCTCTGATGGCATTTTCTGCCACACGTGGACGAATCATGTTTGACATTAGTTAATTTTTTTATTAGGTTGTCAATAGGGACTTATCTATCGCAGTTCTGAGGACATTTATTTCTAAACGCTTGGAAGAGCATCCTGTTAAGGTAGCCAAAAAGGTAGATTCCCGACAAGAAAAATCAGAGGAAGCACGGTCTGAACCTGTAAATGAAGAAGAGCCATCTAAAGTGTTACATTATCAAGACTTAAATGGTGTGAGTCAGGATGCTTCTCAAGCCAAGCCAAGTGATAGCTCAAATGGTGCATGTGAAACCATGGCCATTAAAGCACAGGCCGAACCTAAGCCGGTTAAGATTCTTGAGGTTGTTTTTTCTGCTTAATGCTGATTTCATTGATTAGATGTAGTGTGTACATTTGCAATTAAAGGGCCCAGAATATGATAATGCAGTGGAAGATTGGACATTGGAGTTAACCATAAAAAAACAAGGAGTCCATTAATGGCCAATTAAATGTTGGCCTATGACACAGAGAGGGTGCCATGTCCTGTTGTGCTGGATCCCATCATTTGATTGGTTTGTGATGACCCTGATCGGCCATTTTTTTTTTCCATTGTCCAATGGATTATTGTATACTTTCCCTTGTTATAATTGACTTAAACTGGGAATGATAATGCTATAACTTTAACAGTAGATGTCATTGCGTATGTTTCTTTTTTTTACTCTCTTGTTCATGTGAATTGCAGGCTTTAGCTGCTTCAGGATTGCGAGCATTGAGGTATGCCCGTGAAGTAGATGGGGTTGGTTCAGTTATAGCCATAGACAATGATAAAGGTGTACTCCTTTGTTACAATGTTTTTAATTCTTTTATCAAATGAAAGAAATAAAATAGCATCTTTACTGAATCATGGTTTCTTGCTTTTTGTAGTGGCTTATGAAGCCTGCAAAAGGAACATAAAATTAAATGGTTCTGTGGCTTGCTCAAAGGTTGAAGCCCAGCTTGCTGATGCTCGAGTTTATATGCTCACTCATGAGAAAGAGTTTGATGTGGTACTGATTTATTCCTTCTAGTTTGTTGCACAATTGCTTTATTTTGAGTTCCTAGTGGTGGTATGGAGATTCAATCTGCAATACCCTTTAATGGATTTTGATCAATGGCAGTACTGAAAATGCTAATGAGTTGTCTGGTGTGGGTTTCCTCTATCATGTTTTTAATTCTGAGATTCTCAGGGAGATGGAAAATGATGATATGCTTGTCGCCCCAGTCTTACGCACACTTTGTGATGTTGCATGGTGACTAACATTTCTATCTGATTTTGCTCTCTCCTATGCTTGTTTTTTACAATACCCTTAGTAAATTACTATTTACAATTTTTGGAGGATGAAACTTACTGCTAATCAAAATAGAAATAAGTAGAAAGATGCTCAAAACATTAAAAAAAATGTGGGGGATGTCAAGGTGACATCCCAGAGGCATCTACACAATTTCTCCCTTAACATCAAGGCAGTCTTTCTCGCCCCATGGGATCTACGCAATTTCTCCCTTAACCTTGAGCCAGTGATTCTCACCTCTTCGTTAGTTGAAGCATTTTCCTTGTCATGTTCTCCTTTAAGGATGCACTTGAAAGAGATATCCCTTTTCTCCTACTCCTGTCACTTTGCCCTCCTCCAATACTCTCCTTTTACCCAATTTATTTTACTGTTTCATGAAAGACAACATGATGCATCAATATGGAATTTTCAGCATTTAAAAGTAACCTTCTTTGTGGGATTATGTATTTTGGGAACTGGTCTTTATTTGTTTTTGTTTGGACCAGTTAATGTAATTACTAGAGCTTATTAATCAACAAAGATCACCAGATTTTGTGTTGGCACTAAATGGGAATAATTATCTAAAATTGTTAATTGAACAACTTGATTTATGTACTGATAGATGTTGGGAAACTGTGCTCTGGTTGCTCATAATGACATTCACTGTGTTTGTTCCAAATTTCTCAATGAGGAATGGGAAATACTCATGATGAAAATTTCATTGGCTCTCTGGATTATATTTATGGGGAAGAATAGGATGATAGGAGTTCTATCAGAGAGCCATTAAGAGGTGCTTATTTTGACTCTGTGCCAACAGGAATCATAGATATTAACTTAAGGAGAGGACCCATCCATATTTGTGCCAGAAATGGCAGAAGGACTACTTTCCAATTTTTCCCTCTTTTGGATAATCTCTGCTTTTTTCAGTAAGGCGATGAGTGAACCACTGGGTTGATTGCCAAATCATTTTAGATCCTATATTGCCACCATGTTTTGGGTGGAGAATCAAACACTGACTGCATATTTTAAGAGTTGTCCAATTTGAATATGTCATCTTCTAAAAATTCGTTGTTTAAAAGATATTAGATTTTAAAATACTGATATCTTGATTTTTATTTGAGACTAACTTACTGGTGATATCAGTGCTTGTAACGTCAATATCTCATTAGAGTGGAATTGGTAAAATATTAGAACTTTAAACACTAATATTTTGAAAAGGGAAAGTATAGAGTGAGACCATTTCAGTGATTCAAAAAGTGGACCGCCCAGCGCCTAGGCGGTCCAGAAGGCCTGGGTGCATCGCCCAGGTCTAGGCCGCCAATCTGGGTGGCAATCCCTTGGCGGCCGCCTAGACGGTACGGAACCCGCCTAGGCGGGGCGCCCAGGACCTGCGCCCTGCCTAGGCGGGCACCCTGCCAAGAGGGGGAAATTTTTTTTTTGTATTTATTTTTATTTTTTTAAATATAAAGGGTGAAAGGATGGTTTTAAGATCATTTGAAACCTAAAACTTATTGGAGCCAATTTTAGATAGAGGGCCTCCAAAAAAACTAGTTTTTGGTGATTTCTTTAGGATCTAAGGGTTTCTCAAAGTTGACAAAAATTGATCAAAACATCACCCATTGGTATTAGATTTAATTTTTGATATTTTATAAATCTATTGTGGTTTTTTAGAAGATTTTGAGTCCTTAGAAACATTTTTGAGGTGGAAGTTTGATGATTGAGCAATCAAACTCAAAGTAAGTGTCCTAAATACCTAATTTTTACTTTTTATACTATATATCAATGTTTTTATTCAAATGGGCATCCATTTTGGATTCGACTGAGCCGCCCAGGCTCTCTGGGTGGCTTGGACCCTCCAGGCCGCCTAGGACCCGCCTAGCCCTTTTTGAAACACTCGACCATTTACCTTTGGTACAAGGTGAGATATTAATCTTGACCATTGGATGTGAAATTGGGTGGCTGCAATTATTCCATTGACCAAGCTCTTCAAAAGAAATTTTCTCGAACTTTGTGACACATCCAAGCTATCAAATTGGATGGTTGTAAGTAATTATGACCGCTTTATATTAAAGGTAAATGGTTTCATTGTATACAATCCCTTCTGAAAATGTATAGTGAAATACTACTTCTGGTGGAGGAAAATTGGAATGTGCCCTCCTTCCAAATATGACACGGATGCGGGTAATGAGATACTTAAAAAGTTAAAATCACCATCTTCTATGGATTATTCGATTAAAAGAGAAGTGCTTGGTGGCCCTTGGGATATAGCCCATAGAACTACATCCAGAGCCCATGTTTACATGATTTGGGTGTTTGAGGACCAAAAAGTCTGCAGATCCATTTATTTGCCTAAATAGATCATGCATCTGCTAGAGTAATTGATTTGGAGAGCTAATAATGCTCCATCTTGACTGCTGCTCAATATTTGTCCTGGACCTTCTTCTCCAGATCAAGTAGATTTGCAGCTTTTTAGGCTCCAAAACCATTTTTCTTGGGTGGAAATGGAAGTGCTGGTTGATTAGTTTTGTCTAGGTCCTTGATTTATGGAAAAAATTGGAGTCCCGATGGAGTTTCCATTGTAGTGTTCTAGGTGATGCCACAGCTTCTCCAAAGCTGCAACCCTATAAAAGCCTGCTATAATCTGTTGACAGTGATGACCTTTTGTACTATGGGTTTCAGATAATTCATTGGATTATAGGATATTTTCCATTGATTTAATTAGACACAAGAAAGGAGTAGTTCAGGACTCACTGCTTCCTCAGTAACTTTGGTTGATAATCTCAAAAAAAATGAATGGGGGTAAGAAGCCAGTGGGTGACACTTAGGGGCTGAGACAGGCACCTTTTGCCTTTGCTTGTCTCAGGAAAAGGTTCTCACCAATCTGGCAGGACTTCCTTGCTTCTCAGTAAAGCCCCTGATTGGTTCCTCGAGATGGGAAGCAGTCGGCATAAATGGATTGGCTTTCCTTCCAACCCTTTGATTAATACCTCAGGACGGGATTCACTGACCATCCACCTGGATCAGAAAAGATGGAAGTGGGGATCTTTCAATATCTGCTGTTTAGGACTCTGTTCCTGGCATGAAAGCCTAAAATCTTTCCTTCTCGCCGAACAATTCCTGATCTAATTCTCAATTGTGGGGGGGAGGCAGTCACCATTTGGGCATTCAATACCGACCAGCTGACGGGTAGTTTTCAGAGAGACTGACTGATGAATGACCTTGGGACTTTGAAAGTGTATTAAGGCTGGTGGAGCAAAGGGCACCTTGGGAAGGGGTACGAGTGGAACGGCTTTAGTGTCCGTAGTTGCTTTAGTCAGACCGGCCTTCCTAGTTAGCCAACTAATAGGTCGAACAATCTCCCTTTTAGCAAACATAGCACTAAGAGCACCTTAGCTAGTCCATAGGTCCGTCAAGATTAGTGTAACAAAAGACAACAAGTGAAAAGGAGAGAATACGAAGAAGTGAAAGCAAGGGATTTCTTATATTTTTTCTATTCCCGTATCCTTGCTCCGATGTTGTTACTCTTGTTGCTTATATATCCACAGTTCTATAATAAAGTCTCTCTTCTGGTGATCAAAGATTTTGATTTCCAACTTCTCACTTTTTTTTTAATTTAGAACTACAAGAAAAAGCCTTAAGTATTTGGGTTTGGGTCTTGCAGGTTGACCTCGATCCTTATGGTTCACCTTCTATTTTCTTGGATTCTGCAGTTCAATCAGTTGTGGATGGTGGGATGTTGATGTGCACAGCTACTGATATGGCTGTACTCTGTGGGAACAATGGGGAGGTTTGCTATTCCAAGTAAGTTTTTATACTTCCCACTATCAGGCACGTGCAACTCCCCCCGGGCATTCTCTCTCTCTATATATATCCCTCTCTCACATATGGAGGCACATTAATGCCTTTTTTTACACTACTTATATATTTCAGCTGTCTTAATGTGATTATTTATGATAACAGATACGGTTCCTACCCTTCTCGGGCAAAGTACTGCCATGAAATGGCTTTAAGAATCCTTATTGCCTGCATCGAGGTAATTTATTACTGACAATGAATAATGTAGTTACTCACATTCCTATTTCAAGAACATCGAAAAATTACTGAGTGAGGGTAAAGGTGAAGAGGCAATCATAGTACAAAAAACAAGGGGCAACTTTATAATGGAAATTTTTGCGCAAAATTTGAAAAGGCCCCTAAGATTGTTTCTAATATAGTTGTGTTTTATTCCACTGAGTAATACTTGCTTGGGAAAGTAATATTATAGTCCTGGTCCATTGGGGTCCTGACCCTTCAATGAAGGGATAGGGGACAGTGAGGGAAGGAGATTGGAAAACCATTTTCCAGTTGGTTAATTATCATTCCGAAATGGCCAATGATTTGATAGTGGGAGCCACCATTTTGTCATGTTATGTTCTGGTGGGTCCCAGACTCTTACCATTGCTGTTCATAATTCAACTAGATGGCCATGACCTGATGGACTATAGTAGACTTCCCATACTCCATTGGACTATAGTGTGCAACACTTACCTGCTTGACTTCAAATTCTAATGTGTATTTGTTCTTTGTTTGAAATGCAGAGCCATGCCAATCGCTACAAGCGATATGTAGTTCCAGTTCTTTCTGTATCGGTCGATTTCTACATTCGTGTATTCGTGCGCATATACACGTGCGTGGGCTGTCTTTTTCGTGTGAGCATTGTTGTTGTTGTTAACTGATTGGACTCATTCACTTTTTTTTCCAACTAAATGTTGTCCAATATGTTTGTAATACTTATTATTGTAAGTTTTGTTATGTTCTCTTTTCAATTCTGTGTGCATCATATGAAAGAAATTATATGAACATATTTTTGATGTTGTATTACATGCAGTTCTGCAAAGGAAGTGAAAAATACTCCAATTAAGCTTTCATATGTCTATCAGTGTGTTGGGTGTGATTCTTTCCATCTGCAACCTTTGGCAAGGACTGTGACCAAGGTATTATTTTTCTCTCTTCATGAAGTGTTTTGTGTCTATGACTTTGGAACGCATTGAATGGGAAAGATGCCTATGATTTCAAATGTAATTCTGGATTGCTTGAAACAAACCACCAAACCCCCTACCATAAACCCCGCTACCCATAAAATAAAATTAAAAATTAAAGTGAGTAAAGCAAGAAGAGAAAAAACACACATAGACGTATACATTCAGATTTTAGAGTTTCATCAAGTTTGATTTCCTTCTCCTTAAAACCTTCAACCTGAAAAACCACTCGGCTTTTTATTTTCTTTGTTCACTCCCAAGAATAAAAGATCAAAATGGTTTTTATGTTATTTAGTCTTTCCGTTATTGTCTCTCTTTTTCTTTTTAGTGTTAAGTGGTATGCTAGTCTTATTGTTGCGTTTTTTGGTGTGATCAAAGAACAACAGTGTTAAGTATGCACCTGGTTATGGTCCTGTGGTGCCTCAAGAATGCAGTGACTGTGGTAAGAGATTTAACATGGCGGGGCCCATTTGGTCTGCCCCTATTCATGACCCTGAGTGGATCACATCAACATTAGCAAGTGTCCTTGCAACAAAAGATCGATACCCAGCACATGAAAGGATCACTGCACTTCTAACTGCCATATCTGAGGTACTATTACTGCTGCTACTTCTAGTACTACTAAACCCACAACACACACACCCCACGATCCCTTCTCTCTCTCTCTCCCCCCTTCTTGCCTTGAGGGTTTCTTTATAATCTTTAGTCGCGAGTTGTAGTTTCATGATGTTGCTTCTATGACAAATAGTGGCAAAGTCCCGTGTGGATCCCCATCCTTCCATCCTAGCCCTTCTATCTCTCTAGAGATGTATATCTACGACCTGTATGTACAACCTCTCTCTCTCTCTCTCTCTCTATATATATATATATATATAATGTGTATGTACACAGAGGATAGGCATTGAGAGCAATGGCGAGTATCTAGATAGAGGGGCATAGATTGGTAGAGAGAGAGAGAGAGAGAGGTGATATTGATAATCTTGTGTTAATTGCATGCAGGAGTTACTTGATGTCCCACTCCATTTGAGCCTTCACAGTCTGTGTGCCACTCTGAAATGCACTTCTCCTTCAGCCATCATCTTCCGCTCTGCAGTCATAAATGCAGGGTACCACATTTCTGGCACACATACACTTGCTATTGGGCTCAAAACCGATGCCCCCATGAATGTCATCTGGGATATCATGCGCTGCTGGGTACTCTCCAAAATTATGTTTTACTGGCTACATAGTAACAATACAATACAATACTTTCTACATTTGAAGTGTTCCCACTGGATCAAATATTAACTGCCTTGCTCTCTTGTTTTCTCTCTAATATACCAACCTGTGTGATAGGTGAAACTTCATCCAGTGAAAGCACAACCTCCCGACCAGTCAGGATATGCGATCCTGGCTAAAGAACCTACACTTGAGGTATGTTGGATCCGTTGGATTCCTGTTGATTTCCTGGTATTTGCTGTTTTCCCATGTTCTCATATTTGTGTGTGCTCATGTATAAAAGAGGAAAAAGGAAAAAAGAGCAGGGGGGGGGGGAGAGAGGATTTTGGGATCAGGAAGAGACCCTTCTTCATGTTGAAGAGAATGGAGAGAGAAAAAGAGAGATGAGATGGATCCTTTGAATTGGTGAAGAGCAGGGTAAATGAGTCCTTTTATGAATGGGGATTGGTCCATTTCCTCTTGATTTATTTCAGTTTCGAATGTCGATTTTACAGGTCAATTTTGCTCGAGCAAGTGCAGCGCTGAGCAAAGCTCAAGCAAAGAAAGTTGCCCGTTTTCTCCCAAACCCTGAGAATCACTGGGGGCCAAAGCCTAAGGCTGGTCGCAAGATCACCAGCAAGCATGCTTCTCTTTTGGGTCCCTCAAAAATCAATGGTTTCATGAGAAACAATGAAGATGCCCAGCCTGATGCCAAGCGCCAAAGGCAGACGATATAACTCAGGCCTCTTGACAGTGGGTCTCTCTCTCTCCAAGTTATAGTGAGAAAAAGGGCAAGAGTTGCCCTGTAGAAGGGATGTTTATGCTAGTTTAGGTGGGTGGTGGAGGGTGCTGTAGAGGTTGATCTTACGAAAATTTTGGTTGCCTGGGTGAGATAAGAGTTGTGTTAGACAGTAGTTTAATTTGGACAATGTTTATATAAAGGTCGACACCTTCTATTGTAGAAATAAGGTGCACTTCAAAAATCCATTGAAAAAGGCTAAACCATCTAATTGATCAGCATCGAGATATATAGATATGGAAAAGAAAAGATTTTACGTCCTAGAAATGGTACATTCTTCAATGGATTATCTTGACCATCCATTTTTAGGATTTCTATACCTGTTTGATTTGAACTAACTTGGAGTTTAAAATTTTATATTTACAGATAAAAGAAGATTCTAGGGCAATCCTAAGAATTTTTACACCACATTTTACGGCCAAGTTTGGAAGTGTGCCTTATTTTACCTCAACAAACCACCCCCCATTTAATCTTGAACAAGGATTTTCTCGTTTTATTTTATCTAAAGCCCTGCCTACTTGAAACAATTAAGTGGCCGAATTGGTCTCTGGCTGGATGCGCTAATAAGCTTATGCACAAGTTAGGCTCATACCAAAAGAAGGCAAAACGCCTTTTCTAAGAAAAGGCACCTTGGCTGGCAGTGGGCTGGCCTGTAGTTGGTGAACCTTGGTTTAACCATAGGCTGGTACATTGCCGACCATGGTCGATGAAACCTGTGTCAAACGGAAAGCCAGGCACAGCCTCAGGTTGGGGGACAGGCCCAACCAACCTGGGGGGTAGTGATACTAATAGAGAAGTTGGTGTTACTGATGGTAATGGTAAGCCTCATTAATTGGGCAAAGCAGAAATGTGAAATGGGTCGTTTGTTTCCTTTCATTTTACAAGATTTTCGGTAAAAGCCATGTATTTGTTCACTGGATTCCCAGTTGGGAGTCCTGAATTTTGTTCCTTTGCGCAGATGATCTTCAAAAACTCTCGATGTCGTGAATGGTTGTAACTCATGGACATAAAAGTGTTCATCAAAAATGAAAAGGAGAAGAAGATTAGAAAACAATACCCTTTACATTTCCCACAACTTGGCAATAGAGAGATAAAAGGATGTGAAGTTAAGAGAGAGAATGAGTGTTTGTGGATGGTGGAGAACAATAAGAGAGAGAGAGAGAGATGTCTGTGGGTGAAAGAGTGCCAAGATACAGTACTGTTGATAGAGGTTGGCGGTTGGGATGGGAAGTGAGATGACACTGGGTAAAAGGACATTTCATAAAAAGAAGAAAGGGGCAAAGGATTTTTATACACGGTAAGGCGGTGTTTGGTAAATTCATGGGATCATTTAATATAGGATGTGGTTTCTATAAGACCTAGGCTTTTCGAAACAAAGTATTGACTCACCATAAATGTCATTCGGAATGTACTTTGGGCATTAGAAATCTTTATGATGGTCTAAAATGAATTGTAGGCATCATAAATATTTATGATGGCTTTAAAATCAATTTTCAAAACTGACTATGAAATTTGTATCTAAAAGAGAGGTATAGATCTTGTAGATCCGTGAACATGCTAGAACTGTAATTTTTTTGTGCATTTTGAGGTGAGCTTTTGCTCATTTTGACAGGGCTGCAGCCCTTCAAAACATATTCCTTTAATATAATGACTTAACCTTTTTAGCAAGTTCTAGCTAATTTTTAGCTATTTCGACCAAACATGTAATTTCTATAGCAGAGTAATGTGAAAAAGCTAAAAGCTCTTTTCTAAAAGATAAACTTGGATGTAAAACTGTTATGAGTTTATTTCTAATAGCGTTATGATAGACACTACCAATAATAAATAATTTATTATCCGTATTACTTTTATTGAAACAGTACATTATCCATGACTATGAGTACATCCAAATAGGCTCCTAAAATATATAAAAGTTTATAAGTATGCTTTGGCCAGAGTACACCGTCCAGAGCCCTCAATGGCACAGGACTTGCACAATTTTATCAACAAAAAAATGAAAATTGGATTGTGCTTCTTATTAGATTAAACCGTCGAAAATTAGATAATCTCCATTTAATCGTAAGAAAATTTTTTCGGACGCATAAAAGATAGAAGGGAGTTCCCCTTTATTTTTATTTTTATTTTTTATTTAACGGTTAATCCCTGGGTTATGGATGTTACAGCCCCAAAGTTTAGGGTTCCAAAACTTTTCTTGATGGGGTTCCACATGAGGGAGCATATTGCTTAGGTATATTGATGAGGTTGGGCGTCCCTAAAATTTGGAGTGGCCGAAACTCCTGGGTTGGGTCCACAGAAGCATGAGCATATAGCTGTATGGATATATAATACGTCTCTTTTGGGTGAGTTAGTGAGGAGAGGCCCCTACCCATTGTAAGCATTGTGCCTAGAACGTTTGCAAATCATCGCTAACCAATTAAGCTGGTCTCTTTTTTCGAAGATATATAATATTTTGACCACATGTAGTACCATAATGATTTGTACATACATGTACTACGTAAATTAACCTAATAATGATGCACATGAATTAGATCCCTCACACAGGCCCCCTCACCACAAAACTGGATCTCTCCTTCTTTTCTCTCTCTACCTATAAACCTCTCTCTCTCTCTTCCCTTATATCGAGGAAACTCTAGAGTTGTTTCTCTCCTAACAAAAAAGTGGAATTGTCTACAGAGAGGTCGTTTATTTTTATTACGAGGAGGTCGTAATTATTATCACTCATTAGACGTTAAATTGGATGGTTTGAGGTGAGTCACAAAATTCAAGAATTGTTTCTTGAAACTTTATATCTATTCAATAACACTTTTACCCCTACCCATTTTGAAACTCAAAGGATACAAATGATTGCAACCTCTTTAAACAAAAAGTAAATATTCTCTTTATAGATAATCCCAAAACAAATTCTAATCTCTCTCCCATTAGCCCACAAGTGAACAGTTTTGGGTTTAGAGAGAGGGTGAGAGCTTTAGGGAGAGAGATGGAGAGGCTAATATGTGAGAGAATTAGATTTTTTAGGGCAGACATTACAAAAAAAAAAGAAAAAAAACAATCTGGTGGGTTAGGTGGTGGGTTAGGAGGCAGAGTGTGGTTTGATTTTTGTTGTAAGCGAGAGAATAATTATGTGGATAAATTATAAAATTAGACCATTTACTTTTCAGATCATACTTATTATTAGCCATCGAATATGAACTTAAATGGCTAAGGAATGCCATTGACTATGCACAATGCTCAATAAATTTTTCTAGAACTTTATGTATTATTCCTATTTCAAATTTAATTAAATGGCTAAGGAATGCCATTGACTATATGCAATGCTCAATAAATTTTTTCTAGAACTTTATATATTGTTCCTATTTCAAATCTAATGGCTACAAATGATTATGACATTCTTGTACAAAAAAATAGATGGTCTCATAGTATACATTCCTTATTGTGTGTGAAATAGAGATCGTGATACTTGTATTTATGATATATTATGCTTATTAACATAAAAAAAAATTGTACTTATTGTGTAGTTTAGAAATAAAATAAGGAAAACATCTCTACACCCCATGTTTTTAAGTTTTATTTCTCAACAGAACCAAAGTTTCAAGTTTCATTTCTCAATAGAACCAATGTTTCAAAACATATTGTAGGGCATATAGATCTCATGTATTATATCTTTTAATCATTTGGGACAACTTTACCCAATTTGATCCTATTTTTTTAGCCCAATCAAATCTTAAGAAAGATGTGCTCTTTGTAAACCCCATTCTTCTTCTCTTTATGTGATTCTCCCAAAACTTTTCTTTTTCTCTCTGACTCTGTATTTTCCTCAACTCTCTCTCTCTCTCTCTCTCTGTATTTCTCCCAAATCTCTCTCCATCTCCCCCACAAAAAAGAAATATTATATTTATTTATTTTTAAGCTTATCTTGGTGTTTTTTAGGCTTTCACCAAAATGAAGCTCTTATGAGCCCATATTTTATTTTTTACATTTTTTCAAATATTTTTCTAGACTGTTAATTCAGACCAATCCATAGATCTGTAAATTGGACAAATCGATCCAAGTTTTGGAACACTATATGGAATTGTGGGTGTTGTTCCTTGGCTCCAAATTTGACAGTCTTTGAACAAGTAAAAACACCCCTCAGTCATCTTCCTTAACATGGGACATGGCTTAATTGGTGTTACTTTCCATCCATGAAGTAAAGTTGGCTCATTCAATACATTTGTGGAAGATAGGATCAGAGACATCTTCACTTTATAAATAAATTTTTTAAGATTCTATTGCATTTAATTACTTTTTTTAATTTATTTTTTATTTTGTAACTACCAAATTGTCAATATTTATGGATGAGAACCCTAAATGACTAGGGCTGTTCTGATACTTTAGCCCCAATCATGTGACTTGAGCCAATGGCTGATAAGCATCCACAATTATAAAAAGTGAGTTACATGGTACTAAGCCTGAACAATCAGAGATATTTTTATATTTATGAAATATTTATTATTACTCTCGAAGAAGCATGGTCATTTTTGTTATTTGCTTGGGCCTTTTAATACAACTAAATTACCAAAATCCCCCCAACTTTTTAGGGTTCCCGGCCTAAATAATGGTAATTTGGATTATTTTTTTAAAATATTTAAAACGAGGTACTCGTGTAATGAGGCTTGGAAAGTTAATATTGCAATAATAAGTGAAATCATTTAACTCTGAATTCAAATGATATTCTGCTTCAAAAAATTATACAAAAAAAGGAAAGTAAAAGTAGAATTTTGCCACGGCGAATGGGCCATGTATTTAATATCCTTAAGGCCATAATCAATAAATGTGATCGTTATTCTTGTAAGGTAGTACAATTGAGGGGTATGTAGACCAGTGCAAGGGTAGGGGTTTGGGGGGTAAGTTTACTGATTGATTGCAACTGCACTAGAGAGCGGGAGTTTTGTCAATTGCAATAGTGTGAGAGTAATTCTAGTAGCAAAAATGACAGCAATAGGAGATGGGAGAGTGACTTATTCATAAAAAAATTTATTTTCAAGTGGTTCATTATACCCTTGATGTGAAGCCCTCCAATGCCAAAGCCTTTAGGGTCTTGCCTTCCAAGGCCAAGACTACTAAGGCCTTACCTCCCAAGGGTCCTAAGGCCATGCATAGAAAACCCTCTAACTCCTACAACTTAAGGCTATAGGATTCTTCGAAAAGATTGGACCTTCAAAGGAATCATCCGAAATAGTGAGTGCAAAGGATCCCCAGTTCCCTAGTTCTATAACAGACCTACCAATACCTCATGTCAATGAGGATCCAATCATCCTCAGTTTGGAGCATACATTAAGGTACTAAAAGCGTTATTTTTATTTTTTTTAGTTCAAATTTTTTGGATCATCGTTTCTGATATATATAATTATAGTTATGGTATGTGTAATTTGATTCATTACTCATTGCCAACATACAAAATGTTGGGTTATTGTGTCTTGAGAATACTAGCAAATTACAAAAAGATATGAATGATGGATTTAAATAAGTCATTGATAATTACTTTGACATTTCTATTTTTTATTTCAATTAATTTATTTCTTTTTGGAATATCATATCCCCTAATATTATTATTTAATTACAAACAGATTTGAAGGCACTTAAGCTACCAATTAGGGGAATGCAGTGTTCAAGTGTCACATTTTTTGTATCGCAATCGTTATATTATGTTGATATTATGTCAAATTGTTGTTATTGAATTTGCATTTCAGTAATCTTCTTCTCAATATTTTTCATCTTATTGTGATTGGTTTTATATTTCAATATGTTGTTTTTCTCAAAGAAAATTGGAACATGTGATTGAGTTCCATATTCAATGTATAATGTAGCAGCCAAAATGTTATTTTGTTGAGTTTTTTAGTAATTTGAAGAATTTATGTGATTTGTGAATCATTTGAAAGTTTGCATCTTAGTTGATGATTTGGGAGAAATTTTGTGAATTTATCTTTCCTCCCTGAAGAAATTAAGATTAATATTATATCTTATATTACATATTTTAAAGTCAGAGCATCGATGTATTTTGTTGAGGTCACTTGCGGGGCTTGAATATGAGGCCAAGGTCTGTTCTACTCATCATTTTTCCTCATTCAACCCCAGAAATTGTGATATATATCATTCTCATGGTAATTTTGTGGCATTTGAATCATTGTTTTGATCAATTTGGGTGTTTTTTAATTTATATATTAATTTGCATTGACCACGAGGTAGTTTGTACTTGAAATCTTGCATTCAACGGGGGTTTGGGGTTTTTCGAGATTCACTCGGTATTGTTTGGGAATTTGTTGGTTTTGATTCTTTCATATATAGATAGAGGCATGTTTTTTGTATATTTGGCTTTAGGAGATGTATGAACCTTCTCATAGAAAGTTTTTGTAAGCTGGTTTGTTTTGATAGAAAGGTGGGTTCTCATGATAATGAGTTAGTTGAATCGTGGATATTTTCTAAACCTAACAGATTTTGGCTATGTTTTGGGTCTTCTATTTTTCAAATGTGGATGATAGTTGAATATTGTTTAATTTAGAGTTTCAGCTGTCTCATTTAAGATGTCTTGCAATGACTGCAAATTTTCTTGCTCTATGATCTACATTTCTAGTCATGGCAGTCCCTCTTGACATCCGACTTTGAAATTTAAGTGTCACAATCGTAGCTATTTTCTAGCATTAACCTCATGATTAATTTTCTAGATAAATAATCCATTGTTATTGCATTAATAAATATACCCAGTGTGTTTAAAGTCGACATTTGGTTTTTAGGGTTTCTTGTGGAGATTATTAAGGTTTTGTTGGTTGCGAAAATTTGATTTTATAATATTTTAGTTATGACATATTATATTGAGTGTTTTTTATATCTGTTATTGCTTTTATTGTATTAAATGTTTATGTTTTTTTTTCATTCTAGTTTTATGTTGTCATCTCCTGTATTTTAGATAGTACTTCTTTGATGTTTCGTCTCTCTCTCTCTCTTGTGTGGTCTGTTATGTACTTTGAAGTTCTTTTTTACTCATCTTTGTATCTATGACTACGAAAAATCTAGTATATAGTTTCTATACTAGCTTGCTTTTGATATATTTTTTTCATAGAGAATTGTACTGTAGTAAAAATCTTGTAATACTGATTGTTAAACAAAGTGAGATATTTTTGAATTTCTTCCTGTATTCACGAGAAATATGTTTTTATTTGTAATTTTTTTTATTGGGGTTGTTATTTGCTATTAGGTTATGTTTTCATTATTGTTGTATCATAGTTTTTTTTTTTGCTTATGTTTTAAATTTCAAAAATTGTTGTGGATATCTCTTATTTTTTGGATAAAAAGGATGATGACTTTAAACTTTCTCTTAACCCATCTCAAGCCTAGGTAAAGGAGGTGGGTTGTGTTAGGTAGGCATCCAACATTAAATTTTGTCAAAAAAACACTGAGATTATAGTTTTTCATAGAGCAGAATGACAGACTAGGATTTGTAAAGCCAACCCTAGATAGTTGGGAAAATGATATGATGATGATAATGACATTACATATTGCATAATTCTAATGTTGATTTGGAGATGGGTTGGTAAATTGTTTTTTACCATGAGTATTGATCAAAATATAAAATTTGAGAAATCAACACTTAGGTCAAGTTCCACAAATCAACCATTGATTAAAGTTTTGGCACATCAATGGTGATTTATGGCTTCATTGATGATATACCCTTAATAGAGCAAAATGACGGATCAAGATTAGTGTAGCCGACCCCAATTAGTTGAGAAAAAACTTTGACGATGATGATAAATTGATACTTGTAGCAAGAAATATATGATTAAGAACTCTACAGTATCTATACATTTTATTCTATTGTGCGATCTATACTCATGTCAATCTAAAATGCTTTGTCATTTGATCAAAATATTATTATTACTCAAATTCAAGAATAACTCAAAACATCTAAATCCTACATATGATATTCAATTCCTTCATCTCGTGAATCAAGGTTCACACCAAATAATTCAAAATATTTTCTCCTGAACTCTCATTTAGTGTGTTTAATATAGGAGATTCTCTCGAAAGGGTTGCTAAAGTCATTCTCTATAAAAAAATCTAGGTTGAGTTGTTGTTTTGCTTTGATGGAAGGACCAAATCTAATCTTTATCATCTTCCCCCAAAACCTAATCATAAGGAGCCTAATGTTTGCATCTCAACCTTACTAAATTCGGCAATAGTGTGCCACAGAGTTCAAAGTTTTTATTGCATCAAAAGAGAAGAGTTTTCATCAAGTAACCCAAAATATTTAGATCTTAGATACAAGATTCAATTCTTTTTTCTCTTGAATCTAACGGAATTTGGTTTCATCCTTTCTCTTAGACAAGTCTCCCTATCTCCTATAGGTATCTCCCCTCTTAGATTACAATCCTTAATCCCCATTAGATAAAGCGAGGCAAAATCCTCAAAAAGGCAAACAACAACTCTTTCTTAGGTCCCTCCCTCTTAGTTTGCAATGTCGAAACCTTTTGGAGCGATTTTGCTTTACCATCAATTTGTCAAATGGTGGTGCATTGAGTTATGGACTTTTCCAATGATTTTTTGTTAGAAAAATAGAAAATCATTTGAACAGAGACAAGATTTACGTGGTTTGGCAATGGCCTATATCTACGGTTAGCACGGTATCATTAATTCTTTCATGGAAAAATACAAGACTCAATAATTTATAGAACAAGGGAGCAACAGTTACATCCCATAAAAGTATATCATATCTCGTGATATATGTTAACCTCCCAAAGATAAAAACCACCAATACGGAAACCGTGGTAGAATAGGTTGGCAATGAGGTGGCAACGCATTTTCAACTCTCCCCTTCAAGTTGGTGCGAAGATATCAATAGAGGCAAACTTTGAAATAATTTGCTATAACCTTGACTTTAAGGCTGCCTTTGTGAATATGTTAGCAAGCTGGTCTTCACTTCGAATATAAAGGGTGTTGATTATTCTATTTTGAACCTTTTTGTGTACAAAATGACAATCGACTTCATTGTGTTTGGTTCTCTCATGAAAAACAGGATTAGCAGCAATATGAATAGTAGAACGATTATCACAAAACATTTCAATTGGTTCTCTAGTTTGAAATCCCATATCTTAAAGAAGAAACTTTATCCAAACAATTTCACTAGTTCTAGATGTCATAGCTCGATATACAGATTTTGCACTTGATCTGGCAACCACATATTGCTTTTTACTTTTCTAAGTAACAAGATTGCCTCCTACCATCATATAGTAGTCTATTGTAGACCTTTTATCATCCTGATTTCCAGCCCAATCTGCATCAGTATAACCCATAATATTGACATGTAAATTATTTTTCATCCAAATTCCTCTTCCAGGAGAACCCTTTAAATATCTTAGAATTCTTTCAGCGACTTCAAGGTGATTGTTCTAGGAGCATGCATATATTGGCTGACAACTCCTATAGCATGACATATATCAGGACGTGTTATAGTCAGATATATTAATCTGCCTACTAATCTTTGATATCTTCTAATATCCTCAAGGGATTCTCCATCAGAGGAGTTGATCTTACTATTTATCTCGAGAGGAATTTCAATTGGTTTTGCTCTTAATTTTCCAGTTTCTTTTAATAAGTCCAAGGTATACTTTCGTTGAGACAAAAATATTCTCTTTTTAGAATAGCCAACTTCAATCCTTATGAAATATTTCAATTTTCCTAGATCCTTAGTATCAATTTTTTTGTGAAAGAAATCATTTCTTCTTCACTTCTCGTGATAACAATGTCATCAACATAAATTAATACAATAATAACTCCCTTCAAGTTTCTCTTTACAAACATGGAGGCGTCAGCGAAGCTTATCTTGAATCCTACTTTAAAGAGAGTATCACACAACTTAGCATATCTAGCCCAGGGAGATTGTTTGAATTTATATAAAGCCTTTTTTAATTTGCAGACAATTCCATGCTTTCCCTCCATGGGATGTCCTAGAGGAAGATACATGTAGACATCTTCTCCTAGATCCCCATGTAGGAGTGTATTTTTAATATCCATTTGATAAAGATTCCAATCATGGTTATCGACAACAGATATAAGGATTAGAATGGTTCCCATTTTGGCAACAAGAGTAAAAATCTCTTTATAGTCAATCCCCATAGGTTTGGGTGAACCCTTTAGCAACCAACCTTGCTTTGTATCGTTCAATTGACCCATCACTATTATACTTGATCTTGTAGACCCACTTACATCCAACATATTTTTTTCCAACTGGCAATTGGACAATATCCCATGTGTGATTTTTTTTCAAAGCAAGTAGTTATTCTTTTATGGCCTTCCTCCACACAGGTTGGGAATGGCGTCATGAAAAGATGTAGGCTCAATTTTTTCATAAATGTGTGAAAGAAAAACAAAATATGATTGTGACACGTTGTAATAAGATAAATAGTTTTGAATGGAATAAAAACCAACATGATAAGTAAAAAAGCCTTTCAGATGTGACAGAGGACGAGAAACACGATCAAACCTGCATAAGGATGGAAAACTAAGAGAGTGAATAATGTCAGGAGACAGGGCCACGGGTTCTTCTTGTTCTTGCTCACCCAATTCTCCATGTCCTTCAACAAGGTCACTTTCAACATTATTTTAGTGTTATTCCTGATCTTTTTGAATAATTTTTTAGAATTATTGTGAACAAAGAAAACACATCCAAATATACGTAAATGAGATAAATCACTTTTCTTTCCCTTTAGAATTTCAATAAGAGCCTTATTCCTAAGGATCTTGCTTGGTAGTCTATTAATCAAATAACAGGCAGTAAGGATAACTTCGGACCAAAAAAATTTAGGGACATACCTCATTCTGTTGGTGAGTAGAGACACAAGATGTCTGATGTATAATGCCTTGATCCACGAGATATTCAGAAAAAAATTTATTTGTATATTCGACTCCATTAAGCAAATATATCCAGGTCATCCTAGAGAAATCATCAATTGAAAGCAGAAAATACCTCAGTCCATTCTAGGACTCAACCGAAGCAGGTCTGCCACACATCAGAATGAATCAAGTCAAGAAAAAAATTCAGCCTTATCCTTGAAGACTGCAAGGGAAGTCTTGAATGTTTTGACAAATGACACACATCACAATTATAAGAGTCAATAGATAATTCAGGTTTTGAATAAAATAAAGATTTATTGGCAGGATGACCAAGTCTGGAATGCCAAATGTTGCTCAAGTCTCCACGATCGGCAACCAAAGCCTTAATCTTCTTATCAATATAATAAAGTCCTCGAGAAAATCTCCCTTCACCAATCATCTTCCCCGCGACCCTATCTTGAAAGGAAATAGTATAAAGAGAAAAAATAACATTGCAGATCAAGCTTTGAGTTAGTTTACTGGTGGAAATAATGTTTGAAGGGAATAAGGGCATGAAGAGAACATCAGAATTGGCATATTTTTTAAAAAAACTTAGTTCTACCTATTCCTTTAACGGGAATGAGTGAACCATTTGCAATTGATACAAGAGCTTTATCAAACACATCTTGATAAATCATTAAAGAATTCTTATTTCTATTCATATAATCTGTAGCCCATGAATCAATAATCCAAATATTATTATCAGAGGGAAAAAGAGATTGGAGAGTGTAATAGTTACCTGACTCATGAGAAGATCCTGTGTGAAAGAAGAGCCATTTTTTGAAAATTGTTGAAAGAATTGAGCCAGTTTATCCATAGAAATTTGAATATCGGCAGTCTGAGCATATGAAGGTTCACCCATTCGATTTCTATTGGGTCTTAAGTGAGGGTACTTTTCCTAACATCTATGAGAAGATGACCAATTCCTTTACAATGATCATAACGTAGAGGAGATCTATTACCACAACCCCTTCTACGACCCCTAGCTCTACGATATCCTCTTTTTTCAAACACATTATCCTTTTGCTTCTCAGTATTCTCCTTAGCATTAACAAATACTGATTTTTCACTTATTTCATATTCAAACTTTGTTCAACATTCATAACCTTTTTCCGGGTCTGTTCCCGATGAATAGTAGAACAAATATTTGTAAATGTTGGGAGTTCAGTAGTTATCAAAATCTGACTTCTAAGATTATCATACTCAGGTTTCAAACCAGTAATGAATAAAAAAAATTTGTCTTGTTCAACATGCTTTTAAATGATCTTCTCGTCAGTTGTTATAGGTGAATAAAAAATTAATCTATCCCATAATATTTTGAATAGAGCAAGACATTCAGTAATAGTTTCATCTCCTTGTTTGATTTTAGAAATTTTTTGCTTTAACTCATAAACACGAGAAATATTGTTTTCTTTCCCTTTCTTTTATCGAATCCCACAATTCTTCGGCAGTGTCTGCCGAAGTAAAGATCTCGGCCACCTTTGGTTCCATGAAATTTAAAATCCAAGACATGACCTTGTGGTCATTGGATTGCCAATCTTCATATAGGGGATAATCAATAGTAGGAGCTATTTTCTTTCCATTGATGTATCCTAACTTGGATCGCCTGCTCAAAGACAGCGAGACAACTTTTGACCAACTTAAATAATTGAGTCATTTAAAGGGATACTAATTAATTTATCACTAGTATTTGACTCTTTTTCATAGATAATAGTTTTAGGTTCAGGATTATTGGTCATATTCACAATATCTTCCATGATGTAAATAACTGAACAAAAAAAAAATACAGAACAAAAAACAAGAAGACCAATCCCAAAAAGAAGGAAGCTGACAATCGATGGAAGGTACATCATCCTTGAAATAATATGGTCTTAAGGACCACCTCTTCACCTTTTGTAAAAGAGTAGAAACAAACTTACTTGATAATGACAGACATCACAGAAAAGCTACCACATACTTCACAAAATGCTAGAGAGAGAAAGTCCATCCCTCGCCTCCTCTGTTTGATTGACTTCAAAAAAGTTGCAGGGCCACTTGATTGACTTCTAATACTCTTTTCTCTCTCTAGAATATTTTCTGGTGATATTTTTCGGCATAGTGATGGCTCTGTGCGATCAAATATTAGACAAGCCCTAGAAAGAGCTCACGGAGGGGGACATCTCGTAGCTCACTCGTGAAGACTATCACTGTCTTTTCGTCTTATTTTGCGGATTTCTTTTTAAGATATGCGTGGAACAAGTATCAGGCAATTCAACATGTTCTCTCTCTAAAAGGTCTCTTAGAGGGGAAGCCTTGCGATGATAGCATTGATATTTTTCGGTCACCGATTGCCGATCACAATCATTCCCAACGTTGGAAGCATGAGAGAAAAATAAAAGGCCTTAAATATTGCCGATCCATAGCTATCGGGTCTCATCAGCTAAAATTTTGCCAAAAATTACGAAACCCACTCAAAGATCGAGAGAGAGAGAGAGAGAGAGAAATAATGAGCCATAAATAAAATTTTCCAGCGAGGAGGTTGATAGGAGCTCACCGAAAATAAACTTTTTGACAATTAATAGAGTGAAACCTGCTCTGATACTATGTTAGAAAAATAGAAAACCATTTGCACAGAGACAAGGTTTACGTACTTCGGCAATGACCTAAGTCCACGGTGAGCACTATATCCTTTATTCTGTCATCGAAAAATACAACACTCAAGACAGATAATTTATAGAAGAAGGGAGCAACAGTTACATCTTATAAAAGTCTATCATATCCCCGTGATATATGTTAACCTCCCAAAAATAAAAACGACCAACGCGGAAACCATGGTAGAATAGGTTGGCAATGATGTTACAACACGTTTTCAACATTTTTTATGACGAAGTATATCATAAGCAATTTACCTCTATTACACGATGGTCATCGTTACTTTTAATCAATAGCTATGAAATTGATTTGCTTGGAATATGATGTTGAATAGGCTCAAAACAACGAAAAATTTATCTTTTTTGGCACACTCAACTTTCACATTTGCGAAAAAGGATAACTGTGACTGTCTTGTATTAAATGTAAATGATTTTTTAGTTTATAATTACTTTTCTCTTCTTCTTTTTTTTACAAGCTAAATAACTTTTATTAATAGCTGCTTCAATAACATCAAATTAGATAGTAGAAATCAATATATCTAAAACATGCAAAGATGACAAAGAACTCCCAAGTTTAACAAGCCAGCCTGTTACATCATTAGCCTCTCGATAAATATGTGCAGAGGACATTTGCAAACCAACATTAGCACAAATATCAAAGATTTTCAATTGGAAGGTATGAGAGACCAATGAACCTTTTGTTCCAAATTGCACCATTCAGTGACATAGAGGGAATCTCCTTTTATTCAAGATAACTCCCACATACTTTTGCTAAAAATAATATGGTGCAAGCCGATCACTTAGGCCATTAGCCTCTCTATCAACATATGCCGAGGATATTTACAAACCAGCATTAGCACAAATATCAAAGATTTTCAACCAAAAGGTACGAAGAGACCAATGAACCTTTTGCTCCAAATTGCACCATTTAATTACATTGAGGGAATCTCCTTTAACTAAGATAGCACCGACAATACCTTTGTTAAGAATAATATCTAATGCTTCCAAGAGAGCAAATCTCAACATGATTACCCATTACAGTCCCGCAAAGACCAGTGTAAGAAAATAAGGTGTTGCCTTCATGATTTCTCAGAACACCCTCTGGTTTAACCACCCCCAGATTCCCGAAAGAGTTTCAATCAAAGTTAAGTTTAAAGGAATCCTCTGGGGGAGGTTTCCAGGTACCACCAAGTCTAATTTTAGGGACAACACTAAAAGCTTGACTTTTTAAGTTGACAAAGATATGCACCCTACATACTCCCTTGTTTTCTTTGGTAGTAGAATACCAATTCAATAATGTTTAGAAATTTTTGTCCTTGGTACTGTCCTTGTCCAAAGCGACACCCTCAAATGTTCTCCTATATGCTCGAGCCAAATTTTCCAAAGAATAGTATCTTTAAAAATCTTCCAAATTGAATTTCCTTCAAATGGTAGCCTGATTAGATTCAAGGTTAATGACATTGATATGGTTCTCTATGAGCATAAGTGAAAAACTCAACATCCTAAAAGCCCAAGCCCAATCATGTGTAGCAAATAAGAAAGGATGACAACTAGTCTCTTCTGCCAGTTTGCACATCAAGCACATGCTGGGTAGTAGGACTTTGCCCCTCTTACGCAGGTTATCGACAATTACACATTTATCTTGTAGGGAAACCCAAAAGAAAGCTTGGACCTTAAGGGGAACATATTTGGGTAACATATTTACCAAATATGTAGATTCCATTTCACATTTGGGAAACATATTTACCTCCTTTTACCTTCTTAATCATGTGTGATATATGAACATAACCATGTTTTGCTGCCAAAACCTTTTTTCCAAAGTTGCTTTGAACCTTGGATAACTCTCCACCACTATTTAGAAAGAAGAGCCCAATAAACTCGAGTCTTCTAATTCTCATTCCTCCTTGGAAGTATTCATGAGAGAGGGAGGGAGAGTATTCAAGTGATCGAGTAGGGTTGATAAAAAAAAGGCCCGCCCTAGTATAAGGCCAGTTTGACCATAGCCTAGGATCAACCTAGTTTGGAGCTTGAGCCATGATGGCCTAGACTTCAAGCCACCATTTGCGGCGCATGCCTTCGTTTTAAGGGGCCGGCCAAGCCCACGGTGAAGGAGAGACGTTAGCGAGAGAGTGGAGACCAATGAAGTTAGTAAGGGTCGGAATAAAAGGTAAGTAAATAATGTTTATTGCGTCCTATAAAATTACGTCGTTGAAGTATAGTGGTGAGTATTCCCGTCTGTCACGCGGGTGATCCGGGTTCGATCCCCGGCGACGGCGTCATTAATTTCTTTTTATTTTTTATATTAACAGTTAAATTTCGCGCGTGGAAATTATTTGGTCTATTTTTTATATTAACAAGTTAAATTTCGCACGTGGAAATTATTTGGTCTATACCTGAATCCAAAAACGTCATACGTGTAACGTTTCCACATGCGTGAGATACGATCCCGCCTTTTTCTGTAAAAGGCCTTGGCGCCAATACGAACGCTGCGCCATTCTCATTTCCCACTCCCTCCATTTTTCTTGAGTTAGGGTTTTCCACCATTTTTTGCCATTTTTGGTAGCTTCTCTACTAGATAAATGCTATACGTTTTCTAGGGTTTTGGCCAGCTTTCTTTGTTGTTTCTTTCCTTTTGTGGAAGGTTCCTCCATCTTGCCCTCCATTTTTGCCTTTTTTGGCCATTTATGCAAGCTTTTAGAAGAGAATTGATCTTCATTTGCCAGGGATTCTCTTATATTTCTGTTATTTCTGTCCTTTAATGGAGTTTTCTACTAGTGGAAAGCCTGATGGCCTGGAAATAGCCTCCGTTGGAGTACTCCACCGAGGTTCTTGGGACAAAAAGTACTGGAGCTGCTCGCGAGTATGATTCTTGCTCATTGGTACTCTAATTCAATGAAACCATAGTTACTCTTTCTGATGCCGTTTTAATCTCGAAGAAACTATTTTAGTGGCGGTGTTTTCTTGTTCATTTTCTGTGTTGTTTCTTGTTTTCATGATCTTGGTTGATTTATATGATTGTAGCCTGTTTTCAGAGAATTTCATAGGATATTCAATTTTAGTTTGTGGCTGCATTTATGGCCTATGATGCTCAGGGTTTTGTGTTTTTTCGTGCAGATGTTTTCTCATTCGTTTTTTGTGTTTTCTCTTGTTTCAATGTTGTTTGATTCATTTATGTGACGTTACCTTGTTTTCAGAGGATTCGTTCGGATTTTGAAATTTACTGTGCATTTTTCTGATTACTAGACGTTTATGGTCATGATCAAAGCCCTCATGAATATTCCTTCTGTTTGAGGTTGCATGGCTGATATATCTATTTTCATGGAGACAGTCTCTTGGTGTTTTGTTTTTCACGGTGTGAAAGGATTCGCCTGAGCAAGTAACTCGGGCTTGCCATTAACCCCGAGTTTTGTGGACAACTCGGGCTGTATAATTTTTTTAAAAAAATTGTAAAAAATTAGAAATGTTATATAATTTTTTTATGTGATTTGGATATTTTTGGCATGTATTGGTGCGTGTTTATTGCCATAATCCCTGTTTTTATATTTTTCATATTTTGAAATTTTTTTCAGCTTCCAAACTGTAAATTTATTTTTTCTAAATCCATTTTTTCTCTGCTTTTTTAAGCTTACATGAACTTTTTAAAGTTGTTTTTGGACTTATTTTAATTTTACTACCTTTTTATTTTTTCAAAATTTTCCTTTTTAAAATTTATTTAGACCCTTTTGGCCTTGAGCATGACTCAGGACTTGGCCGAGTATGGCCGAGGCGAGTCCCGGCACTTTGCTTTTTTGTTATATTTTGTTATTCGTCTTCTGATATCTGTTAGTTGCAGGTAACTTCATATGACTAATAATATTTAAGTTTTTCTCCAATTATGAGTTGTTCGTGGTTATGATTTGAATCCTAATTCATGTTGCTACAATTTGTTTTCTCAATTCTTTTCCATTATATTTAATCATACATTTAAATCTCAAGATTCCACTGCTTTTGAAGAACTACAATGTGTTTTTCTCCATTATCAATGAGCTTTGTATCAGCCGGTGTTCATAAAATCGACTTGGCTAAGATGCTTGGGCCTTGGCCGAGGCGAATTACTTGGGCGGCGAGTCCCGAGTAACTCGTCCTACTGCAGTGCACTTTTTTAAAAAAAGGAAGTATACAATAAATACTATAACCTGCGCGACTTTAACATTAGATGTTGGATGTCATACTGGTTGTGTCGCCCACCTTCATACGCTTCATTTTAAGAGCTCATGGGTTCAATTCCCATGAGCGCTGCTGTTTTTTTTGCTCATGGGTTCCATTCCCATTGAGAGTTGTTTTTTTTTCAAGCTCCTATTCTTTAACCCTAAAAAAAAGAAAAGTAAAAACAAAGTCTTACTTGGGAGGAATCGAACCCCAGTCGCTTTGAAAAGAATGCGCGTACACTATCCAAGCCACTCAAGCATTTACTATGTATAGTTGACAACATAATATATATTTACCATCTAAAAATCAGTATAGCCTACTCAGATAAAACTCACCTCGCCCTTAGGGCAAGGCCAAGTAACTCAATCGAGTCCGAGTGGCCTCGAGCAAGTCTCGAAACACTGGTATCAGCTTAATTAATTGCATGAACTGTGCAGGGAAAGGATCGCTATCCATATCCAATTGGTTATCATGCTGTTCGCATTCATGGCGGGGATAGATATAAGATGGAGATTAATGAAGGTCCAAAAGGGCCTTTATTTGTGGTAAGTTCATACTACGGTTATAATTCTTTACTTTTTGTATCATTCTTAGGATATCAGATTACTGGGCACATAATTTGGTAGAGTTCACTATATTGAGTGAAGACAGTTTATCTCTTGGGAGCTTTTGATTGCTTCTGCTAATAATGAACACTGAAATAAGAGAAACAGAGAAAAAACTTTCCAAATTAGTGTTGAGAAACTCTAAACTCAGTGGCTGACCCAGTCACCAGCCAAAAACTCAGAAAGTTTTTCAGTTGTGTAAAGAATTCTAGAAAGGAAAAATGAGGGGTCTTTAGTGGGTTCGAACACAGCTCATCACGAAAGTTATTCCATAATGCCACTGCATTGGAATAAACCATAGTTTAGTCAAATTAACATAAAAAAATTATATAAAAGGAAAAACTGGGGCATATCCTGAGTTTTTCATTTATAAAACTTGCCCACTCAACGACTTGAGTGACTTGGGCAAATTTTCCTGACTCAAAATGAGTTGTTATTAACTGCTGTGAATAATATCTTATTATCAATGGTGAAATTTGATTTCAAGGTTTCTTCTGATGATGGGAATTCTGGCACTGGTGAAACCCCGGATATTGCTTGGGAGAATTTTCAGAAGAAATGCAGTACTCGAGTGAAGATGTGGCATGGGAAAAGATTCTCTTGCAAAATCGATGGGGTTCAGGTGGTATTTTAAATTAGGCCATTTTTAGTATTTAATTCACATCTAAAGCTTTGAAAATTTTATAAGCCTTTTTGTAGGTTGGATGTTTTGATGTCGTTATCTTTGTGTTGTATTTGTGGAAATTTGTTTGTTGATCAATCTTTAGAGTTTCATGTAACGCATCTAAGCTGCTGCGGAAATTTGTTTGTTGATCAATCTTTAGCGTTTCAAGTAACGCATCTAAGTTTCTGCTTTTAATATATCATGCCATATTTCCCTTGGTAGCTTTAAGTTTAAAACCTTAGAGCATTTCAGTGTTCAGATCATTGTGAATATAGACTTTGCATATTCTAAATTGTTTATTCATCAGAAACCCATGCTGTACGGAGGAGCTCAATATTTTTGTAAAGCACCCATGTGCCTTACTATCAAAAGAGGTGGTTTTGTCCCTGAAGGTCCACTAATCTGATAAGTTGTGATAGTATTTGAACTACTTCATACTTCTGTCATGTGGGGGAACATTAGTAACACTGCTACTTCATGTGTCATTCTTTTCGTATATTATGTATCGTCATTTAAATTTTTTTTTTCTGAAGTTTTGTTGGTATGTTTTTCACCAATCAAAGAATGATCTTATGCTTTTGTTACTTACAGCCCTCTAACTATTCACCATAACTGATATTGCAGCACTCCACTCTAAATTTTTGTAAATTAATTCAAAATATGTAATCCAACTGAAACTTCTTTACTGATGAATAAAGGTAATGTGTGCAAGAGCATTCTGTTCATAATATAAATAACTTTATAAGTTCAACTTCCTAAATGTTTGTGGGAGTTACACTTTTCATTGGTAATCATAATATATTATAGATAAAAGACTCGAGAGGTGATAATTTTTTTTCAATTCTCATTATTGAAGGATTGTTGGAACTGTTGCACATTGCAGCGTACAATGATCTACTGGAAGGATAATGTGAGAAATCAATTTATGTGAAACCTAGTATTAGATATAAATTGGTCTGTTCATAATATAAATAAGGTTATATGCAGTTCAACTTCCAAAATGTTTGTGGGAATTACACTTTTCATTGGTAATCGTAAAATATTATAGATAAAAGACTTGAGTGGTGCTAATTTCTTTTCAGTCTTCATTGTTGAAGAATTGTTGGAACTGTTGCACATTGCAAAATTCAATGATCTACTGGAAGGATAATGTGACATCAATTTATATGTAACCTAGTATTAGATAGAAATTGGCCTGCCTTTTCATACTCAATTCCCAAGTACCTTATCTTTAATACTTGTTATATAACTGCTGTGCATATTATCTTCTGTTTTTCAAGTCGACTAAGCTCTTCTTGGTTCTGGCAACATGTATGGTTAATTATGATGTTTATGTCATTTAATACTTAATAGGATGCTGAATAATAAGATTATTCCCTTAGGCTTTGGCTTAGTGGTAGATACCCCAGTTTGGGTGTGGGGGTTCAAGGGTTTGAATGCTTGAAATTTGTTTAAAAACTCTAACCAAGCTTCCTTTCCTTTTTCTATAATAAGGTTTGGTGGCACTTCTGGTGGAGATGTTCCTCCGAAATGTATCTACTCGAACTTAATTGTGTTTAAATCAATAGAGGACATATTGTTGATTTTTTATTTATGTTACATTAAACATATATTGCTATCCCGCCTATTTACAAAATATCACAAATTGCTCACCGATCTAGAAGCAAGACCATAAAAATACTACTCTGAATCATGACTTAAAACTCTGAGTGATGCTCTATGGTTTCAAATGCAGCTTTTTGGCTTCAGAAACCCTCTTGTTCAGCGGCTACTTCGTGAACTTGTGGCGAGTGCTAATGGAGTGGCAGAGCAGAGTTCTGTATCACCTTGTTCACCCAGTAATTCTTCAAAACTCGAAGTGCATTCTAAAACCTCACATTCATGTCCAGATTTGGTGGTAAGCACAAGAAAGCATCAGAGTACTGGAAAGAGAAGCAGTAAAAACAGAAGTACAACAAAGATTGCCAATGGGGTGGTTCCAGTTAAGAAACATAGATCCGAGGTAGTAACACCTTCTGGAAATGGATATATGTCAAATGACAATGTGAATGTTGATGAAAAAGCCACTGCCTCTACTGAAGAGAGACAATCCTGTTTAGATGAGAGGAAGGATGAGGAATCGCATCAAACTAATTGGGAGTATTGTGATGTCACTTCTATGGATGAAGACTGCAGACAAAAAGGCACGAGTGATCCAAAGTTGCAAATGTGGATTCCTGTGGTTGAGAGAGAGAGAAATCTGGAACCAGTTGTGGAAAGTTTATGCCACCCTTCTGATGATTCCTTGGCGAAAGAGGTATCTCCCTAGAAGTACACAAAGAATTATTGATGCTGAAATTAACCCTGAGTTTGTCTGAGAAAATTTAAAATTTGTCAGCAATTAGGTGTTTTTTAATGTTTAGCATTTTCAGAATGTCTACGTAGAGTAGTTGATGTTTTCATTGTTTTTAACTAATTTTTCATTGAATTCAATGTGAATCATTTATTTATTTATTTCATTTGTTCCAATAATATATAGATCAGGCATGTACTTGTAGAGTTTTATTTTGTAATAATTTTTTCAGTGCAGTCACTCTTATTTTGTATTTGTAACTATGAAGTCGTGCTTACTTTATGTAGAACAATTAACACTAAATTCTTGAAGTGTGAGACGTATACATGATCGTAAAAGGATTTTCTGGTTAAACCATTAAATTTATATAAGGTTCGGTGTCTTTGGACATAGCTTGGTATATTTTATCCATGAATATTTTTATCTATAAATTACTTGAATTATTGTAACAAAAAGCATGGAGAAGGCCTCATGATTTTTGGGGGCTGCCTAAAATCTAAAGTGCAAGGCACATTCCTAAGAATCCAGAAGAAGAAATAAAGAATTAAAAACTCAAAAAATATTAATTGGGATATAACCTTAATGTGTGAGATAGGATATATGTGATAATATATTAATTTAGGAAAAATATTATATAGTCTAGCTTGACCACATAATTAGGTGTCTAGCCTCCAAAAACATAGAGAGATTTTTTGAATCTGAAATTTCCAGATCATCTTTGATTCTCGTTTTGAATAATTTCAAAGGAAAAATATGAGCTCTTGAAACCCTAAATCTATCATCCCTCAAATGGATGGTTTAGATTTATCCTTTGAGGGAGAATTGATTTGGAGCAATTTTTGACCCGCAAAGCAATCTTTTTAATGGAACTGATCTTGGGGGTGGCTAAAGATGGCCGATAATTTTCAGACCAAAAAATTTCCCTATATACGTTTTAGGCGGGCTCAACGACCTAATTTAGGTGGCCACGCTAGATCACCTAATATGCGCCCACTCAGTTATATAAGTGTGTATATTCTATTTATAATGATAAACAACTTTATATGGTAGGTAAATGTAGTTATATAAGTGTATATATTCTATTTATAATTATAAACAAGTTTATATGGTGGGTAAATGTAGATTCTATTTATATTGATAAACAAGTCTATATAGTAGACAAATAACTATTACTACCACTAGTCATGAAGAGGATGATTGTATAATATTACTATTTATTATATAAAATTCTGATGAGGATGATTGTATTATATTACTATTTACTATATAAAATTCAGAAGTTAGAGCCTACTACAAGTTCACAGTACAGTAAACAAACAACAAAGCAACAATTAACAGTGCAGCAATATGGTCTCATAACCTCCTTCATAAGATCTTGTGACGATGAAAACCTTGAAACAGGGTTTTGAGTTTCCACTGTGGCATTGCGAAAGAAAATGAATCATTTAAATCTCAACTATTTAGAAAATGAGATTTAGTTAACTGCCCAAAAAAATTAAGGAAAAATATCGAAATAACCATGTGAGATGAACTATTTAACATTTTGCCCATATTGTGTGATTTAATTTCAAAATACCCATAAAAAGGCACATGATCATGAGTTTGAATAACATTAGAAATGTGAAGTGCTAAATAGTGCATCTCTCATGGGTATTTTGATAAATTCTCTTTAATTAATTGGGTCTCAGTTGTCTATACATTCGCTTTTCCTTTTATTGGAATACAACTTATATTCACCATCATTATAAATTATTTTTTCAGAAAATTGCAGGAAATACACAAACAAAGAAGTATCGTGTCATAACACTGTTGTCTTGGTCTATGTAGCTGATCATTTGATTTAAAGGTTATGCCTGAATAATAGGTAATGTACTTCCTGGGTTAGTTGGCAATCTCTCTTCCATTCAGTTTGATGGAAATGTGTGTTGAAATGAACTTGATTGTTCAGTTATTCAACACTTTTTTTTCTTGGATTATCGGTCTTAATTTGTCATCATCATCCCTTCCTCATTTTTCATGACATCATCTGTTTCATTAGATTATGCTTCAATGGATATCTGAAATGAAATGGGAATTATGTAACTGTATGTGCATTTGTGCTTCTTGGAGATGTCATCCGTTGTGTGAACTCTACCATAAGAAGAGCAACTAAATGGTACTAAGTTGGGCTACTGCTGCTTGTATGTTCCTTCGTCTTGCTTATGAATGCCCACATGGTTTCTTGCATTGAAACGTATAATACTCTTCTTTCTTCTTTTCTTTTACCTTTTGTCTTTATAAAATGTTGCTCATCCAAGTTGCATCATCATAACGGTCGAAGATTTATTGCTTATTGGGGATAAAATTCCTGGGGTTGAACAACAACAGCTCAATCCCTGCCCTGCCTCGTTGAAAGAGCATTCCTGGAAGTTCGATGGGTCAAGAGATACTGTTGATGGATCAGATTCCCTCCCGGAAACTTATGATGTTGGTGTTGTAGAGCTGAACTCAATATCTGCTTATGTGCCTGATACACTGGATTATCAACAGGGTAATTTATCATTCTCTCAATTTTTTCAGAGTGCATATTATGCATGCCCCATTTATTAGAATGCTCCTTGCTGCTATGTGAGTTGATGCAATTTTCTTGAGTTATCAGTAAAGAACTTTGGATTCATGCAGATAATGTAGCTGATTCTGCATTAGAGACCCACAAGTGTAAACTTGGCACTGAGGGAGTTGTTGGCCTTCAACTACTGGTTACCCCAGAACCTAACGATTCTTGTGTTTTCTACAAAAATTTATCTAAAGAGGGAACAAATGAGGATGATGTAAACAGGAATTGCAGTAGCTCGGAAAGTTTGGAATTGGATCCTCTGATATCAGTCACAAAGAAGATTTCAAGTCCTGTGAAAGTTGTGGTTTCTTCTGAAAAATTGAAAGCTGAACTGAATTCAGGAGAGGAAAATGGCACATTTTCCAGTACTCCAAATACAAGTTCAGAGAAGAGTGATTTTGATTCAGCAGGTCAAGAATTAGAGAAGTCTATGATGATGGTGCTTCTTCCACAAGTGCTCCCTTTACTTCAGAAGTACTCGAGAAAGAAAAAGGTTAACACATGGAAGAGGAATACTTCATCAATTAAATCTGGAATTCATGTAAATAAGGATGGATTGAAGTTTCTTTTAGAGGCCAATGGGAATTCTCGCCCTAGTGACATTGAATGTGAAGGTATGTCTAAGCATTTGCTTAAAGCTATGGCCACGAGTTAAGGTCTGGCCTTTTGTGTGTTTCTTTGGGGATATTGTACTATAATTCTATGGATAGACTGGGACCTACCGTTGCGATCATGATGATTAAATTGATAAACAGTCTATGGGTTCATTATAATCAAAGTGATGGAGAGAGACTGGGACTTACCATTGGGGTCATCTTAGTTCTGGTGCAATCCACTCTCCCCATCACCTTCCATGGTTCAACAGATGGTCCCTATGGAGTAATTATAGATCATTTGGCAAAGTGAATCCAGTCTTTTATTCCTGACTAATATTCTAGTCATTGAACACTTCCTCAGACATTTGGTCCACTCAGTTTCTGAACCCGATTTATTTAAAAATTGCTGCACAACATTGCAATTTTTTTATTAAAGTCACCAAAAAACCTGTTTTGCCTTGGTTCTTGATTTAAAGTAATCAAACTGGCACTTACTCGGTCTGGTCCAAACTGGGTCTATTAGTGTTGCTTTGTAAATGTGTATTCAATTCCTTTCTCCAAACAAATGCTACTGGTTTGATCCCCTGTAAATCTGATGTGCAGGTGATTTTGTTACTGGATTATCAATAAAGGAAAATGAAACTCAAAACAAGGATGTGAGGACTCATATGGAGATGGACTTACCTTCTAAAGGATTTGAAGTTGATGTGCCTTCTAATGGCTGCAAAAACATGATGTCCCTTGACAATAATAAGATGGTTACTGAGGGGAAACAGTCCTCAGAATATGAATCTGTTGTTGCAGGTAGCTTTGAGGATGAAAATTGTTTAAAGGGCAAAAAGGGCATGAAAGCTTCTCATTTGGATTTTGATGGACCTTCTGATCAATCTCCTATTATTGCAACTGCATCTGATCTCAATAATTTGAAATTGCATGATGATGTATCTGAGGAATCAGAAGTTCCTAAGCGGAATGCTGAAAACCCAATAAACAGTGAACCCTCCTATGGTGGAATGGATGCACCATTAAATGAGTATCTGGAACCTCCTAATAACAGCCCCAAATGTTTATCTGCTCCCTCGGTGGTATTGCCTGTTGTACATTTTCTTTCAGGAAGAGAAGCTAAAGGTGCCTGCTTCGCTGATGGCAAAGATTCTCAACAGCCATTTTCTGCCTCTGTAATCTCAATGGATATGGACTTAATGATCTTACCTGGTTGTGAAAGAGGTATGCCATCCAAGGAGTCAGCACTTTGCAAGGATAATAACATTCAGAATACCCAAATTTGTGATATTCAAAATGAGGAAATTCCTGAGAAGAATCAATCAGATAAACCACTTGAAAAATCCAGTTGCAAGATTAAGGAATCCTTGGGATTATGCCCTCTAATGGATACTGATGCAAGAGATATGAAACCAGTGATTGAAATAACAGAGAACATGCAAGAGGGAGATTCCACTGTACATGCTTCTCCAGTTGGAAAGTTTCAAATTGTTAATGTTCTATGCAATCAAGCTCAACCTGGTATTCAAAGACCTTCCTCCATAGTAAAAGATACTGCATCTTGTGAACTTAAGTTTGCAAATAATGGTGTTCAAGTGCCTTTTATGCCTCTTGATGATAGAAAAATCAATTCTGGGACTGCTGCTTCTTTGCCTAGTCATCAGGTTCCACAGAATGTAGCTGATTCTGTTGAAGAAATCTCATCTTTGCCCCTAGCAGGAGAACTTCTTTGTGCTTCTACAAATTTTGATTCCGGAGAGATAAATGATATAATCCATGATGGTGGTTCCTTTAAGAAACTTTCTGCTATCAATGCATCAGTTTCTGGAGAAATCAATCAATCTGGTGTTGCAGATAGAGGTGTATGTAATGAGTCATCTGGAGTCAGTGAACTCTATCTCCATGACCAGCCTTGCCTCAAGGATTTAAAGAGTGTGTGTGACTCTTACGATCTATTATGTGCAGTGCCTACTATGGAATCTGAAGATCAAACACTGGTTGCCTCCGCTGCTAAAGAGATATTGTCATCTTGTTCTATTGACACCTATCTCCAAGTTGGAAAAGAGGCCCATGGTCTTTTCGGCCATAACCATAACTTCTGCAACTTTTCAGGTCGGATTGATGGTTTATCGCACCTTCAAGATCAAAAGATACAATGCTTTCATGACTACGAAGCTCTTGCTGCATCAACTATTTCTGAGAAATCTAGGCCAACAAAGTTTGTTGGTGCCGATGCTGGTACATTGGGTTGGAAAGGACAACTAGTTAGCACTGACTTAGAACGAGAAAAATCATTTTTACCATGCTCTAAGCCTTGTGATAAATCCAACCCTTTCATTGAGCTAATTGGCTGCTATGAACATCCGAATCCTGTCCTTTCCTTGTTCATGAGTACTCAAGGGGATATTGTCTATATTTGTGTTATATGTGGTCTTGTGGAAAGAAGGGAGCGATCTATTTTTGTTTATGAGGTTCTAGTCAGAGAAATGAATCAAAGTTGTCCTTCATTTCTAGGCTACACGATGATTTCATTACCTTCGCAGGGAGAACCCTTTGATATAAAAGTGAGTCATTACCTCTTCCATATTTCTTGTTGTGGTTATATAGCACCGCTGGATATTGTGTGGGCTGTAATTTTTTTCTTGATTCTATTTTCCAGATTGCAACTGAGAGATCTTGGATACAACTTACTCCTGATGGTCAGGCTCTTGTTTTGCTTGACACTATTCAGGCTCCTGCCTGCAGGTTTTTATTTGTTCATTTAATTGCAAGATATTTTATCTTGGAATTCTTTCAGTGTCTTCCTTATGTACCTTGAATTTCTGATTAGTACTTACTAGTTGTAACTATTTATGTTTTTAGAGAGCAAGATCTCAATTGTTTGTGCTCTATGTGCTCTTCAATTTGTGAGCCAAATGCTGTAAAGATAGTTGCTGTAAAGCTTGGTTATGTTTCAGCATTGACTAAGGTCAAAACTATGGAGATTGCATACTGTATATTAGTCTGTGCACCGTCTTTTCTTGTTGCTTCTGGAGCAAGTGGGAGGTTACATGTCTTGCTTATGAATTCTTCATGGAGGTGAATTTTCTCTTAGAATGGTTGTTTGTTTCTTTATCATTCTCTTTGTTATTATTTTCTTCTCCCTTTTTGGTGCTTTTTGGATTTTTTTCTTTTGCCTTTGCTCTAGAAATGGGGAGGACTTAGTTTCTTTCAGTAATGGCCTTTAAATTGTAGAAGGTCATCTTTTGCAGTGTATCTTCCCTAAATTGAGAAAGGTTTCAACATACAAACTATTCAAGTGTCATTATCTGCATCTTAGTTCTAAACTATATTGGAACTGCACATTCACCCAGTTTTATCAATATTCAATATTCTTTACATGGTGTTTATAGACTGTAGAGTTCATAAGTTTTTATTCTTCCTATTGTGTTCTTGTATTGCTTTCAACTTGGTTTTCTGTTCATAAAGGTTTTTCTGGGCTTTTCTTGTTCTTATTGTTTTGATGTACGCATTCAGTACAATTGCGGAGGAATTTGTATTGCCGAGTTCCAATCAGACTCCTGCTTCCATAATTGAATTGAGGAAAATACCACAGTGTTCTTATCTCGTCATTGGTCATAACAGTCATGGAGGCTTTGGTTTCTGGTATGTTGCAAGCTCTGTCGATAACCACCCAAGACTTGCTGCTTTTTCCTTTATGTTTTGTGAACCATCCACAATATGTCTATTTCTTTATCTTTTTTAGCTTTCTGCAATAATGATAATATTATTTGTCACTTCAAATTGTTGGAAAAATTTTCAGTCATCCTCCTTATATGTGATTTTTATCTGGGGTCACACAAAATGTCTAAATCTTTTCACCTATTATCCTGTAATTTAGGGTGAGTATGGTTGGGGTTAACTCATATTAAGAAGAGCATATTTCAGGGTATCAAACTAAAAAAAGCTTAAAGGATAGAGGATCTAGAAGGAGAATGGGAGATGGCAAAAGAGCATATTACGATGACCTCTCTCTCTCTCTCTCAGACACACACACACACACACACATACATGTGAAGATGGCTCTCTTTCATGCATGGAAGCCTATAAAATGGATAATGTTTAGGGAAGTGGGACCTCCAAGATATGTGTGGCCTTGTGGGATTCTTTTTTTCATTATAACATTCTTTGTATAGTTTTTTATTTAGTAATGTTTTCTTGCTAGTGCAGCATATCGAAGCAAAAGGAAATATGATACTGTGAATGAAATTTGGGTAGTCTAACTAATGTGTTGCCACTGGTTTCCTTTCAGGGATATCTCAAGGCGTGTCCTCCTCGGAAGATTCTCTGGTTTTGAATGTTCCGTTGATCATGTTCTTCCCATAGGTTTATTCAGTAGACAAAAGAGAGATCCAATGATAACCGGTTTAATGGAAGACGAACTCAGGGATGAGGCCATAATGGCAACTGAGGATTGGATTTCGGGGGGTTATTCTGTGTCTAATTTGGAGGGGAATGAAATAGCAGTTTGGCTTCTTATCTCTACAGCTTCACATCCAGGGGAGCAACTCAGTCAATTACCAGAAGATTCGGATGGAAATCATTTTGGGTGTTGGAGGTTAGCTCTACTGGTAAACAATGCTGTTGTTATGGGAACCATATTGAATCCAAGGTGCTCTCTCTCTCTCTCTCTCTCTCTGTTTTTTAATATTGAGATTTGGTGACATAAATTTGCATTATTTGTAGCTTTGGTCAGATGCACCTGACCAAGGTTTTTGGATGTAAATTACCCTCAACAATAAATATGAGTTGGATTAAATGTCCATGCTTTCTATGGCATTTTTGGCTTTGCCAGTGGCAAATGATGACAATTATTATGGCTGACAAATGATTTACAATATGGGGAGGATGTAATTCATGTCCAAAAATCTTGGGGCACAAGTAAAACCAGTGTTATGGGACTCGCCCAAGTCTATTTGGACTCAGGCACGTAACTCGGCGTCCGCCTATGGGTGAGTTCGGATAACCCCGAGTTTTGTGTACATCTCAGGGTACATAAAAAAAAATCAAAAAATTGTAAAAAAGAAAATGGGATTTTTCTATGAATTATTTATTTGGCTGTTTTTGATGAAGCTTGGTGAGTGGCTTTTTCCATACTTCCTATTTTTTTACTTTCCTTATCTTTTTGGATTTTCTTAAAATGTCCCCAACTATAAATAATTTTTTTAAAAAATATTTTTTCTATACTTTTTAAGGCTTATTTGGACTTTTTAATTTTTTTTGTTTTTTGTTTTTTTTTTTTACTTTTACTACCTTTCTTTTACTTTTTTTTGAAAATTTTCCTATTTTTTCGTTTTATCTAGGGTGTTTGGCCCTGTGCATGACTTCACCAAGTCCACTTGGACTCGGCCAAGTAACTAGCCTCAGCCAAGGACCGAGTCCCTTGGCCAAGGTGAGTTCCTAACACTGAGTAAAACTTAATTTGATGTGGTGGCAAATCCCTTTTGTGACTATCAAGAGAGGGAACAGACCAAAAGAGAAACTTCCATTATTTAATCATTATTTATTCTTTGGTTACTGCAAAACAAAAGATTGATTTTTTTTTCTTGTCTTACAAATGACATGGCTTGTTCTTTGATATCTTTTACTTTTTGGTTGGGAGTCACTAAACATGGGCAGAGGCTAGACCCCCATCTTGCTTCAACTAGATCTGAATATTTGAAACCCTGTGCTTCCACAGCTTGTTCTTTTATTCACCCCACTAATTGGCGATTTCACTGACTTGATGAATGATTAGTCAAGCAGGTTCATATTACTGTCTATGGATTGATTAGCTTTCGACTTTGTAGTTCAACTGTGCAAAGGGGTCCAAGCATCCAGGCTTATCTGCATTCCCTTATTCCGCCATTCTTCGAATAACTGAACTTGGGTGCAACTAGGTCTTGATGATTGAACCCATGAGCTTGGTTTCAACTGCTGTCTCTGGAAGGTAAATAATCCATTTGTCACGATAATCTATTAAGCTGATTGTCGATTGTGAACTCGAACTGAAAGAAATCTACTCTATTGCTCTTGGGATTCTAAACAAATTTTGTCAGTCTTGCACTACTTGTATGTATTGTTGCATAGCATTAAAAGTAAGAATTGAACCTCCGTGAAGTGTCATTTCTATTTTATTTGTCGACTAGTTTTGTGAATGCTTCGTTGATAAATTCAGAGCTAAAGCAGCTGCTATTTTAGCGGGTTATGGAATTATTGGTACTCATGAAGGACTGGTATACATGTGGGAACTATCTAGTGGGAGGAAAGTAGCTAATCTGCACAGTTTTGATGGTAAATATCTCTCTCACACACAGTTTTGATGGTATATCTCTCTCACACAGTTTTGATGGTAAATCTCTCTCTCTCTCTCTCTCTTTGGAATTGTTTGTACAGGTGGTGTATCTTCTATTGTTGCTGATACGAGCTCAAGCATATTGGCTGTAGTGGGTGATGAATGCAATGTGCTGCTCTATGTGAAGGCATCAGGCCTTCACTTAAAATGATACCTTTTGCTTTGCGATCTTAGTGCTCAGTTTTCCATAGCAAATGTACATTATTCAGTGTGCTATTGTTTATTTTAATCTTTTTTTATAGAACACTTGCAGAGAGAGAGAGAGGACCTTGAAGGTGCTTGATAATTTGATTCTTAATTCATGTTTTTGTACGTGTTAGATATGCATGAGTGCTAGCAAAAGGCCTTTTTAAAAGTCTGGTCCGTTTTTCGGTGATAACAGCTATATCGGAAACTATGGTATGCGAGTCATTAATGGAATGTACATAATTGTCACATGACCTTGTAATTTGAAATGAGGTATGCAACTTCCACAACCTTTGGATCGTCAAAGAGTGCAAGCCTGAGAAGGCCCCTAGCATCTTACATCCGTCAGTTCTTTTATGAATTCACGGAATTCTCCATAGTCTAGTCACTTTCGCACCCCCTTCTGTAATATTGTGCCCTTGCTAATGACCATGTTGGAAAATTGTGAGTGAAATATGGGATAAGATAAGTCGAGTTATAAAAAACTTTTGACGAGACGAAGGAACTTCACTCCTACTGTTGCAGGCACGCAAACTTTGCTACTATAAGGTAATATTTTCCCCTTACTAATATGAATTTAGTGAGTTTAATTTCCCTTGGGATATAAGATAACAATATATTGATAAGCTATCTCTAAAAAAAAAACGAAAAAAAAAGTTTTATATATATCTTGGAAAATGATTTCATGTAACAGTTGTATAGTAATAGAATACAACAGTCTTCAAAAACATTTTAGTGCCTTTTGTTTGATGCCAATTTTTAAAAGAAAAAGTTTATATAAGGATGCTACTTTATAATGTAGAACTATAGATGCCCCTCAAAAATCCATCAGAAAAGGTACTTTTAATGTTAAAAAACCCATTGATTAATCATCTCAACATCGAGATGTGTGACTATGAAAAATAAAAAGATTTTAAGTCTAAAAAATAATGCATTTTACCATATATTATCTACACCACCCATTTTTAAGATTTTCATGTTTATAGATCTACTTGATAACCATTTTTGAAATTTAAAATTTTAGAATTAGATATAAACATAGATTTTGAGATAATCCTAAGAACATTTTACATTAAAATTATATCCCATGATAAAATTTGAAGTTGCACCTTACCTCTACACCTACGGATGCATCCGTATGCAAACTGCACCCATTTTTAAATGTACACTCTTTTCATTCCATTGAACAATCACAAAAAAATAAAATTTGAAAATGCATCCTAGAAAGTGTTATTTTAATTCAATCAACATAAGCTGTCCATTTTGTTAAGTTGCTTAGATGTAGGCTTTAGAAGGATTTTTCTCTTTTCAAAATTTTTGGATAGCTTTGTTATCACTAGATGAATAATGTTGAAAAAGAAAAAAAATGGTTTTGAGTTCATAAAGTTCTAGATCTTGAAATTGATCAAATGGATGGTTTAGATTCATTGTTGAAAATACTCATTTTAACCATATCTATGATGAAAATTTAATTATTATTAGTTTTTTAAAATTGACTATTGGGATGAAGAAAGGGTATGTGCAATTTTTGGTGTAATACAAATGCTACG